>KN824291.1:320898-379214 GCA_000827415.1 Serendipita vermifera MAFF 305830 | reverse complement strand
GCTAATGCTGAAGAACTCGCAAAGAGGCATTCCGTTATATCAAATGCAAGTACTTATGCAAGTACCGTGCCACCATCTTCCCCTCGCCAGCCCATTTCACCGGGCCCTAATTCAGCGACACTTCCCTCCTCTGCTTCTGTCCATTCAACCGAGAGCAAAATTTCGAGTTTGCTTCATTTCCTTGGAGGTAGAACCCGCACTCCTGGTGAAGGCAGCTCAGCTCCTACGGAGAGAAAGGTCATCAGTGGACCTATCTCATTGCCGAGCCCAAGTCGCGAGAATAGTCCCGCCTTCGGATCAGTAAGTTGTCCTCCTGATGGTGTTACTTGATTGTGAACCGAATTGTACAGTCATGGTCTAGTCTAGTGGATAAGGAAGTCATCAAGGAAATGCCGCCGCACGAGCGCAAACGTCAAGAGGTAAGAAATGTTGTGACTGCTAGTCGGTGTATTGAAGACATGTGCTAGGCCATTTTCGAGCTGATCAATACGGAAAGTGCATATGTTCGTGATTTGCAGCTCATTGTGGGAGTCTTTTATGCAAGCACGATCTCGTTATTGGACGAAAAGGCAATCAAAGTGGTCTTTGCCAATGTGGAAGATCTTCTTTTGACCAATACGGTACGCTGCTGGATCGAACGGAGCAATTTTTTTCCTAACCAGGCTCCAGGCTTTTCTCAGCCAGTTGGAAGAGCGTCAAAAGGAATGCAGACTGTACATTGACAATATCGGTGACTTGCTTGAAAAGCATATTGGCGACATGGGTGTCTATATGGTTGGTTCGAAGTGTATACTCGGGAAACATACTCACTCTTCTTATAAACAGCAATACTGCGTCAACCAATCGAACGCTATCAAGATTTTGCAAGCCCTGAGAGATAACAGCTCGGAATTGGCTGCCAAGCTACACCAGCTTCGAGAACATGACCCTTCCGTGCGCAATTTAGATCTTTCGAGCTATCTGCTCAGTCCAAGTGAGTTCCTCCTTGTGTTTGGTCGACAATGATCATTGACGATTGTTCAGTGCAGCGAATTACTCGGTATCCTCTCCTGATTCGACAAATATTACAATATACCCAACACGGTCATGATCGGGAACTAATTCAAAAAGCCCTTTTGGCAGCTGAATCCATACTCGAGGCCATAAATGAATCAATACGGGATCAAGAAGGAAACGACCGGCTGAAAGAACTCTCCAAGACTCTGTGGGTGGGCAATGGCCAGTTAGATCTGACGGCCCCCACGAGATTTATGGGGCCGAGAAGGCTGATAAAGGAGGGTATCGTGACCAAGGCAAAGAGTAGACGCAGGATCAGAGTAGTGCTCTGTTCCGACATAGTGGTGCTCGTCGAGGAGGCCACTGGTGCCGTATATCGCATTGTGAGACACTTTTCCTCCATAAATTCACCAAATGTTTACACATTTTCTTCAGCCCATTCCTCTATCGAGTGCCAACGTCTATGAGGCACAAGGAGCACGAGGTTCGACCGTATTCTATACTCGATTTTACCATGCTAATTGTTGTTTCCGCAGATGACCTTGGGTTTGCCATCTCCACGAGCTACCCTCGAGGTGGTACCCAGATTGGACTACGCGCCAGTTCGCCGAGGGAATGCCAGGTGTGGATCAAAGAGATACAAGAAGCGCAACTGAAATGCGTCGATGCTGAAAGGCGACATTTAAGACGACAGAGTCACGCTATGCGTACCTCTATGGGTTGATACTATTTTAAGTATGCTATAGGATTTATATTATTTATGAGTTCGAGTGCTCGTCTAGTGATGTAGCTTATCGCCTCAGTTAATCAAAGCTTTGCGTGGATTTTCCCTTTGACTCGACATTAGCCGGAACCTCGGCAGCCCAGCGTCATTTCACTATTCCTTGCTCCTGTCCATCCATGGCTGCTACACCACAGAATTTTTACAAAATCGAATTGTCCCGTGCGTTAAAGGAAAACGCTTTTGGGCTGAAGGGTTATCAATTGTTATCTCCAGCCGCTTTGTCAGACAGCTATAGCGCCTGCGCGCGAGTCGAACTGTTAGAGGGCCTCACTGTCTTTTTACGGTTAACACATTGTGGCTACGAGGTTAGTCGACGGTTACTTTTTATTGCTCATGCCACTCTCTGACATTGGAAAACTGACGCGTTGACAGATTACCTGCGATCCAGATGCAAAAGACGCGTCGCAGAGCCCACAAATGGAGATTTCAGAAGGCCTAGATGAACTTTTACGTGCATTGTCCCCCGGATATTCGACGCTATATTCCGAGCGATTGATCTCAAAACTGAGGTTTTAATCACGGCAATGGATGACGTCAACCAATATCGACACGAAACTACGCATCCCGCATGTTACATCTACCGATCCATTTTCCTTGTTTACAATCTCATAATCGTGACTTATCGCGTCCAAGCCGTTTTTCTCGCTCTCTTCGTTCTTCCTTTGTCCAATCATAACGAATCCCCTCCCGCTTCAATGCCTCGACAAACCTCTCAGCACGACTCAATTCCCAAGCGATTCTCTCTCGGCGGCTGGCTTGGCCTGGCGCATCCGCTTCAAACCCTTCTGGAGCAATCCCGTATCCAATCTGTGCCACTTCAAGCAATATCGACGCCGTTAGCCCCGCGATAGGCTTTGTTCCGGATGCCTCACGACCCGTGAGGAAAGAGTGTAGCCGTACACGCGTTGGGCCCCAAGGCATGTCGTGGTAGCTGTGGTATTCGGTCGACTTGATCCGCGGTGGCGGCGGCCCAGCGTATTTCTCATCTTGCTCGTGAAATTTTGGAGCGGGTGTTTGTGCCGCATCGCTGAGTGCAGTGTCTGGCAGGAACGGTGACGACGATGGAAGGGGAAACGGGGCACGATCGTGTAAGAAAGATGCCAGAGGATGGGAGAAGAGAGTATCAACTTCTGGTGCATTTAGTATGGGCTAGATATAGAGCAGGTCTCTCGTTATTCACACATAGACACGGAGCCGACGACGGTCTCACCCGTAGAGTTGGATCTGTGACGAGTACCACGACCCTATGTATATAATTTAATGACGCTTATCTTTGGTGTAAAATCTTGGGAGAGTGGTCACTTACGGTGTCACTATTAGGTGAGAACGAGCGAGAAAGGGTGGCAAAGTGCATAAAAGTGGAACCCGTCGTTTATCGATTGGAAGACCAATCTAATTCATCCCAGCGTCAATAAACTCTCGTTCTGCATCAGATGAGAGATAGAAAGAGACTAGCCTCCTCGAACGCCTCACGTCGCTACACAATAGTGTTAGCGCTACTTGTATAAATCGCGCAGTTTCTGCAAAACTTGCCGCAGTGTCTTCCAATGAGGCATCTGTCTTGTCCCAACGTCCACCTGGGAGAGCTGTATCACCTGCATAGCTACTCAATGTCGCCGACCGGCTATTGTGGAAGATGAGTTTGACGGCAATGCAATGAAATAGACAACATACCGGGACAATAAAACGTAGATATCTCCCCAGCGGCCGACAAATAACCCAACCAAAACAGCAGCAGCCTGCGATTTTGGATATGGTGGTAGACTGGGGCACTCGTAACGTGCTAGTCGTTTAAGACATCTTTCGGCAAGTACATATGCACGCGATATAAGAGAGTTTCGTGCGAAGAATCAGAACCAGATCAAACACTCGCTATACTGAACTGCTCACTCCCGTGACGCATCCTTTAGTGGAACAACCAATGCAACACTGGATGCACGTTTTGGTTTATGCAGCTCAATCAAGGAATTTGCGCGCGGCTTAGAATTTGGCATGATTGGGGGAGGTCAAACTACCTCGAACTCCGCTTGAAATATTTGTCTGCACTTATCATGTAACTATTCGACACGAGGTTTATTATTCCATTTGGAAGTTATACACATAGACGGTATGTGTCATTTGGAAGTTGCGCCGCAGCCTACAAACCCATCTGGAACGAACGAGGCTTCGTTTGATTCTTCTCCCAGGAAGCTCAATGTCAAATCAAAGCACTGCTCGAACGGCTCTTTTGCAACATCTGGTACTTGTCCTTCATCCAACCAATCTTCGATCGCGCTCATCCCGGCCAGGATCATACTTCGCAAACGCGTGCTTTCTGTATCGCTCGGTGCGTACAACTTGATCCCATGCTCGCTTGCAACGATGTCTCCCGAGACAGAGGATGCGTCGTGTTCCATCGCGTCGACTTGGTTCTCCGTATCAACCACAGAGAGCATCACGTCCTCGCCTGTCTGTGACTCGTTGTTCCAGACTTGACATGAGAGGACCGCGGCCCACGCATTGTCCAATTCGTGAAGGATATCAAAGAGCTCGACTAATGGATACTTGGTGCCGGCGTCGCCAGTTTCAGAACCTCCAGAGCCACCCGACGTACTCATGTCTTCGTCGTTCTCGTCGGGGGAAATGGAGGCTGCGTATCCCGGTGCCGCATCCAGCAGGTCTGCGGTGAGACGTAGCAACAGGGAGACTCGTAACTCTCCTGACGGTACCATGGGAGATATGACCATCACCAAATCGAATATTAGGACCCGAATTGCACTGATGTAATCAGGCAATGTCCTCAATTTGGAAGACAACATGTGCCTTTTCGGTCGATTCAAACGATGACTCTTATTCAATAGTTTGGTGGGATGTACTATACCTCTTTTGAAAGGCCCGGTTTATATCAAGCGCCTTTTCCTCCACATAGGTCATGATCCGTCGTTCTTGAACCTCTGTAAGAAACTTTACATTCGTGGTTTCCATTGTATTATAGCGCTTTCAGGCCTGGGAAGCGATGTAGCTGCCCAATAGTGGGGAAACAGTGGATGTGGCGGCGACCAAAACCCAAAACCAACGTTAACACGGCAGCTAATCTCATTGATGAGACACTCATTAAAGATACAGAGATGCGCTGAGGCTCTGGTGGAAAGTTTTTAGGTGCACAAAGTCTTTACTGCACTGGTAGCGATTTCCCTCTCGCAGACAAGCTTGTATTGACGGTAATTCACGTAAAGGAGTACGATCTTCTTTCCTTAAAGACGCAAAACAAGCTCAAAACTTCTCGCCGTCTCGGCCTCGCATAAATTTGGGCAATCCGTCATTTAAAATGCCCGCTAGTCCACCTCCTTTGCCTTGTTCATCCAGGACCAAGTTAGAAGCGTCTTCAATCCAAAGGTGATCGGTATATTCGAGAAAGTCGAAGAGATTGGGGGTGGTAAGTGATGCCACCGTGATATCGATCATATCCGGTCGCGAATCGCCAAAGAAGAACAGGGATGTACCGCAATTCATGCACTAGGTAGGGTTATCAGTGGCTATAATGTGAGGTAGATATGGGTTATATTACTGACAAACTCTCGAGTTACAGGATTTGACGACTTGTATTTGCCTACTGGCCCATTTCTAGAAATGACCACCTCGCTGATTGGCATCGTCACCCAGTCAATCATTAGTCCACCGACTGTGCGACGACATGAATCACAGTGACAGTGATTCCCTCGCCACTTGTTCTGATTTGGTCTGCCACCTCTCGTAGGGAACTTCTGCTTGGATGGAGGTATCAAGTCTCTTTTGTATCTTTCGGAAACATCTGTACCCTCCACGTCAATTGCGGGTGGAAGAGGAAACTGATACGTGATCGCTCCGCAGTGGCATCCGCCAGCCAAGGACGATATTGCGGGGGAGTCGTTAGAAGGCTTTGACATGGTCACTGAGGTATCCGAGTTCAAGTTATGGTCTTTGGAAACCCACTACGCATCCCATAAGTAGGGATGACGCAATGGTGGAGATTGGTGTTTCACAAACTCTATCTACAAGCGTTTTTCGCCATTTTGTAATTACCTGGCAGGTAAATGCACCCGCGTTTGAATAGAGACATATGCAAATAAAGAGTTTACTGAGACTTTTGTTCTTTCTCCTTTTCGAGAGCGAGGATTTCTAGTAGCGGATCGTTCTCGGTCTCGGGTTTCCGATACGAGCCACCAGTCTTGTCTGCCCAGGTAAAGTACTGTGACAAAAGCGTGAGAAATTGGTGCAAAGGATTGAACGGACGGCTAGCTCACCTGTCCATAGTTGCACGTAAAGTAGAGATGATGTAACGTATGGTGCGCCGGACCGTTGATATATTCTTCTAAGGCTCCTCCCGTCACCATGTCGGAGTCATGGATCTATGGCAGAGACAGTCAGTATCACCAGGCTCGTGTCGAGAGGGACAAGGACGCACAAAGATACTCCAGATATTCACCAGAACAAACAAAACCAGGAACATGGCTCTTTGTATGGGGAAGATCAGGATGAATAAGTGATAGGGGAACGATTGGGAAAACCCATCCACGAAATGGAAGGCATGAGATGCAAACGGAGTGGGAACTAGATTTTGACCGTCAGTGAAAGACTCTTGTCTGATACATGTCATTTGACTCACTAATCCATTTGTGGTGAGGCTTGTGGATGTACTTATACACCGAAGGATGGTGCAGCCCCCGGTGGATCCAATAGATGCAATAATCTGTGAAGAGCAAAAAGCTGTCATGGATCAGCATTAATGACTCGTATTCAAGCATCAAACTAGTAACTCACAGTGGTACGGAGAGAACCATGTATGTATATCCGTACTTTTCAGGATCATCGTATAGTCTCGAGTAACCCATGACCTCGGCTTGGAAAAAGGGCAGGGTCAAAATGGTCATGCCCGGAAAAGCCTTTAAACTGCATAGTATTTCTTGCCGGACTTGGTTTTTGAGGAACCGAGGGTGCTTCATCATTCGCTTGTCAAAGACGAACTGATAGGAAAGCCATGCGAATAAAAAGTACAAAACATGTATCCCAATCAATGTTAGGATGGAGATGGATATTAACTGCCGCGGGATATAGGTCCTAGGCCATGCCGACGGGATCGAGGGGGTGGACTCGAACGATGCCAAAAACGACGGTGTCTTGTAGAGCGGTTGCTCTGAGATTGGGAGAGCAAATTCATTTAATGAAGGATGCGGGAAATGCGAAACTAGGGAGAGCCAGGTGCTACTGGCGACGTTGGGGTACTGAGTCGCATTGAAATTTTGGACGAATGCAGTGGGCGGGACGAGCTTGGCCCATAGTTTGTCGAATATAAGATTATCTGCAATGCACAGGAGATAATCCATATTTTTGTGGGAGTGGTTGAAACCAGAATGGAGAGATAAGGTATATTAAAACCAGCGTCGTACCACTTGTCGGCTTTGCCAGTCGAACGGGCGCCAGAACAGAATTAAGAAGCAAGCGGTCTAATCAGGTTTATCAGCGATTTCCCAAATAGGACATGCCGTTCGGCGAAACTTTTTATCGTATGTTTATTTGGAGCTGGATGCTTCTCTCGAGCAGACCAGGCATCTTGGCCAGGCACAACGGGCCCAGCTGGCTTTAGGAGCGTGGTGGCCAGGTTTCCTCATGATGGTCCACGGCGCCGAGAACGATTTCTTACATTCATCAAGTCTGAGTAGGACGGTTTACAATGAGGCTAAGAAAACAGTAGTCTTGCACATGGAAAGGTCATGGAAGAACGAAGGGGCGTAATGTGAACGTAGACAAAAGACAAACACGCATGGTTCATAGGCAAGAGGGGGAAAGGGTGAAAGCCTAAAATGCAGTAGGGGCATATGTAGTTTCGATACTCATTGCTCAGTCTCAAACTGCAAACGGTATTTCGACGCCACTCAGGACGAACTCGGTTCCATAACCACGCCTCCATGTATTGTTTTCTCATGGCGGCGACAATCTTGTGACCACGAGAAAGCAGCACCGCAATTGGCGTGTTGACACTTAAACGGAGTTATTTCATAGTGATCGGTGATGAGATGATGAGCATATTTTTCAATAGGGTTCCTACGATCGAAAACTTTTGGGCACTTGTGGCAGGTGATTGAAATGAGTCGTTTGCGAGGGCCGTCTTGCCTGGCCGAACAGAGAGGACCATCCATCCCACAAAGAGGGGACAGAATGCCTCGCCAGCGCGTAGGATTGATTCGGCTCATCGAATGCAGGTCCGTATCGACTTCTTCAAGCACTTTCGCGAGAACCGCTTCTCGTTCTGTCCCTGCCCAGCTTCGAAGGACGCTGTTAAGGGGGGAAGGAAGGGCTTTACTGATGGCTTTGGAGAGTCCGACTGAATCTACGACGATATCCTGGCTTTGACTTTGGTCGGTACTCGCGTATGTGTCTCCGTCGGTGCTGTTTGGGGCATGGCATGACGGCTGCGACCCACTACTCTCAGCTTCTGTCCAGAGCCCATTGGGTCCAGACGAGAGCTCCGTTTCAGGATAGCTGGGAGAAGTATGGATGGGTACGCTTTGCGTCGCTACCACGAAGTGCCCAGTTGCGGGACTGGATAACATTTCCTGGGATCCTTGGCCGATTAAATGGTCCCGCCTAAGGGGACCATTGCCAACGTTGTCTCCGTGAGGTTCATCGAGGGTGATAGGAGGGGAGATCTGATAGGGTGAGAGGTAGTTCCAAATGAAGGTGTAAATTCCTGGAGGAAGCGAGTAGACTGCATCTAAACGTCAGCTAAAGCTTTTCTCAAAGTGAACGGACACACCTAGACTACTGTCGGGTGTAGGTCCTTGTAAGAACAATATTCTGCTGTCGACGGTTCGTTCAATTGGATGTTCGAGGGTTTCAAGGATTGTGATGATAAATAATCGAAGGAAAATGTGAGGGCATGGCAACTAAAGATGGAAGAAACACGAACTGTTCATGGTAAGGTTGCGGCCCTAAGTGAGCCATTGGCCACCAGGTATTACGGCGCGTTCCCAGCAGCCGGACAGGAATGAATGGCAGGCCAAGTTTGAGGCTTATCTGAGGACTGTGACATACGCCTCACGCAGTACCTCTTATATGTGGCATTTCGTCAACCAGCTTCGAAACCAGGCACCACTCGGAAGGCGGAAAGGAAAGGCGTTGCTGACGGTCGACTCGACGGAAAGTGCGGACACGCACCACCACCAGTGAGGTTTTCTTGCTTATTCTCATCCACGTTTGAAGGCTTCTGGATGCTATTCCAATAGTAGAAGACGGCTTCAGGCTGGTAGGCGTTTTTTGTGTCCGATATCCAGACCCAAGTCTGAGCGATTGCTGAACATCGATCCCAGCTCACTTGGAGCCACGAGCCGTGAAATTTTCAATGAACGAGTCCGCCAATGAAGGGATATTACCTTCGTCACTGTACGACCCGGATAATTCTAGTCGTCCTTCGAACCACTAGATATAACCTCCTCCACGGGGGTTTGAATCAGGTCGCAAATCAACCAGAGAGTCCACGACGCTGGTAGCATAGAACCGTGCAGGTTACGGGGAGAAAGCCACAGCGGCTCGTCTGAAAATCTGAGGTGGGAAACTCATGCGGAGTTCCACGATAAGGTCGCACACAATTCGAATCACCTGGCACGGTGGATCGTCGTCTAGGCCTCCTGGGATACGTTCGCTGGACCCCAACAACGCATGCATGTTGCCTTGGTGGCGTGTCAATCCACGCACCAAAAGTGAACGATTTCGATCCCATAGTGTGCAACCAAATGAACGATAGAGTCCTTTATCTCGCACAGCCTTCAACGGATGATCCATGAGGGTACCATGCGTAAGGCGTCCAGTATTGTGCACGGTGAAAGTTAATCAACCTAAAAGGTGTAAAGCTTATGGGTATTCTGAATAGTTTCTTGTGATCGTCTTTGCTGGGAGGAGGTGATCGGGTCCAAAATGTGCGCTGGTCATGATCGGGTCCAAGAAGTAGACGATCGGTTCCTGTCGAGCCTTTTTATCTTACACAGACTATTGTTATCAAATCTAATCTTTGTTCGCGTATTCATTGGTATCTATGCTAAGTCTAAACACGTCCGGGGTGGCTGGTCGTTGCCGCATTTCCCCACACTTCCGTGCCCAATGGGCCTGGTGTCAGGTGAATCGAGGAGAAACGTGCTGTAGTCTGAGGTTCATCCGAGCCTGGAAGCTCTACTGCGTCCTCCTCTCCTTCCAGAGTATCGAAGCTTGAGCGTTTCTTTTCCGTCTTCTCGACCTCTTTGATGCCACCAGCACCTCCGTTGTTATTTGTCAGAGTTGTTTCCGATCCTGTTCTATGATGTTGTCCCAGGCCTTGTCCCCTCTCTTCGTCTCCTAGGGCCTGAAGACTAGGGAAGTCGATCCGGTCAAAGCCATGTATCACGTCAGGGGCGGGGTTGAGGTCTCCGGAAACGTCATCAACTTGGTACTGAAGGTATTGCGAGAGACCGTGGCCAAAGCAGTATATCCTGCAGAGGACAGCCGCGATGAATGTTGCGACAGTGAGGATGATTGCGCAGGTTTGCATAGAGGAGAAGAATCTACGATATACAATTTATCAATAACAGTCGTATGAGTATGTGAGGGTTACTCACGTCCAATGGATATAGGTGAGGCGCCACGATTGAGAGAAGCATTCACCGATCCATGCCAGGATGAACAAAAAGGAGAGGGCAATCTAGATACTGTGAGTACATCCTTCACCCGCCAGAAATTGAAAACTTACGAAGAGAAGCATGCACTTCCGCATCTCTCTGCGAACGGATATCCAACCCTATAGTTGGATCAGAACCACTGCAAGACGATCTATTTGCAAAACTCACCAGAACTAACCAAGGGACCAGCAGGATAAACACAATAACGTGTCCCGCCTTATACACGTCTGCCTGACGCGCCTTGGATCCAAACAACCCATTGTACATCTGGTCCACCCACAAACCCATGGCCACAACCACAAAGAAGAACGTGAGTTGAATGAGGATGAAGAGAGTCAACGCGAGCCTGTAGAGACGGTTGACCAGGACGGAGGCTCCGATGCGTTTAAATGACTGCCATCCAAATGACTGGAGGACATGTTAACACGTTTGGTTGTGCAGGTTGTTTAGAAGATAAGCTTACGTGGTAGAGTTTGTAAGTGAAGAAGATTGATCCGATCAAGCCGAGGAAATTGATGAGGGCCACGACAAGTTGTGCTGTTTTTCGGGGTCCAAAGTAATTTGGAAGGAAATCCTGTCCGTCACAGGCCCCCGGCTTCCCGTATTCACCAGTAGGATTGCCTGGGGCGTTTATGCCTAGGACAAGCGTGTTGTAATCTGCCTGGAAGTTGAATGTGTCCAAGTACTCCCACGACGACCAGATAACCACGAGAAGATCTGTAAGATGTGAGCAGGAAGATTTGGTCTGAATGGGAGTGTGCTTACGGGTGATTAAAGTGGCAATGACATGGGGCACCGACTGGTTCAAGACGGCTACGACACTCAAACCAAACACCCAGGCCTATACCTACGTCAGCATGTTTGAAAGAGGAACAAGTTGTTGCTCACTTGGAAGAAGACGAACGCTATATCTTCTCTCTTGCCGTTTAAGAGCCTACTCGATGATTAGCGAACTTCACCGTCAAAGAAAACGAGAGGCATACGTTTGGAGAGGCCACTTCATAACCTGCATGCATGTAGGACTTGCACTGATAGTGTCAGCCTTGCTCAGAGCCGTATCTATGCCTTTCAAACCTGATTTCACGATCAGCCAGGTGCGCAAATGTTGACAAGAATCTACCTACCAGAAATGAACATGGTGTGCTGCCCTTTCTGGTCGGGTGCACTGCGTTGCACTTGGAGGGAACGTCGGCCATTCGGCTTTGGCGCCGTCGAGGCGATGGCGTTGAGGGTAGTACGATTCGCCGTAGGCGGTAGAGGCCAAACGGTGGTGCACGCAGTGTAGTTTAGGGCTTGGTCGTTGGTCTGGCAAACATGGACCACTCCAGTTTGTCGGCTATAATGGACAAAGTCGAGATATGCAATGTCTTGAGAGGTGTATATGCTCTTGATCGTGTCGGCTATTTGGTCATTGATGAGGAGAGACTTGATGGCGAAAACGGATTGCTATATTCCCGGACATGAGACTTTCTTCCAAATACCGGTGTCACTACTTACGAGAACACAATAAACCAGCGAAAGGAGTATGAACGTGATCTATAAGAACGGTTAGGGTCGTTTATGTCGCATGACCGACATTCTAATACTTGCCGTGAGACGGTTTGCGGTTAATCTATGCCACTAGAGGACGTGTCAGGACGCGAGCCGTTATTGAGGAACAGAAGTGAAACTCACCCCGACTTTCAAGTTGTTGACTATAGCTACTTTCATAACTTGAACAAGAAAAAAAATGAAGCAAGTGCCTCTAAAAAGAAATGGAAATAAAGCTTAAAAGGTCGAACTTTGCCAGAACCTGTCAGGTCAAAAGTCGAAGGGTGAAGAGGGTGGAGACCAAGGAGCTGAAGATGCTAATAGGGATACGACATGCACGGTTTATGGGCACGGGCACTGCCCAAAGGAGGCCATTGGCCTGGGAGAATGAGAGGCAGTGTAGAACATCATTGAGAACGGGTTCACTGGCCATAACCATGGAAGCAAAAATCAGTGTACTATATTTTTTAACAATTTTTAATTTCGTAATTCGGGTAAGATTGGTTCAGGCGGACTTGATGGCTGGCTCGAAGAAGGGTGGTCCATTCAGTTTGCCACCTACCTTGCTTTCTACTTTACGTTACTTGCTTATAATTATCATAACATACCATCATTAATGTCTTCACAAACATCCTTCGTATCAGATTCACAGACGGTGGTCGAGGTCACAAACGATCCAGGAGCAAGCACGATCGACTCCCAGTCCTCAGAAAGTACCGCACAGTCCCACCATCATCACAAGTATGTCTATATATCTCCAGGATCGAATTGCCACTCACAAGATGTGTACAGTGAAAACAATGCAGTCACGCACGAACCAGCTCCTCCAGACGCAACAGAAACAACTGTAGATGCCAGCACTCAGGATACGGAGTCATCTTCAGATACCAATGAAATGGTTTCATCGGCCCAATCGCAAGCTGTGATGGCTGCCACTGGAGAGAGCTCGCCAATCCCAGCCTCCAGAACAGGTCTCATTCGTCCAACGTTTACGTCTACTTGGACGCGTCCAAGTGACCCTGTGAATACGATTCAGCCTGGCATCGCCGCGGCCAGTGTCTTCGTCCTGGTCGGGGTGGTGGCGATTGCGTTGGTTTTCGTTCGTCGATGGCGTCGCAACCGTACACGACGCCGTGCTCGTTCAGTCACCCGACTTCTCAACTGGCAGTACGAGAAGGAGGCTCATGCTCCAGCCCCTGCAAGTCTGATGGAGAAAGCATCCAGGCATGGCACACTGTCGGATGTCGAGGGTGGATTGTTCGCCAACAATGCAGGAATTGGAGCTCATTCGGATCCTATTCTCAAGCCTCCCATTGCCGCCAAGATTCGCCCAGAGAGTGTCAAGGGCTTTGGAGAGAGCCCGTTCCCCAACGCGTCCTCGTCCTCGGGCGTTGTTAAATTCGCCCTTCCCCACGCACCTGCTAAGCCGTCACCGTTGCGAGGTTGATGCGCCGGGAGCACATGTAGGCTGTTGCTACGATGCTCATGCCACTAGCTAATGGGCCCGTTGGTCTGCTTTCCAAGATTAGAGGCCATGTAGTAAAACACAGTCGAAAATATTGACAAATATTTCGGCAATCGATAAATATGTCAAGCGAGTTTCAGACTAGTGTGCGAGATTTTTCCCAAAATATTAGCGTTTGACAGGCCGCATCCGCAGTTGGTTGCATACGCCTATCTCGGCTTCGATCCTTCTCTTCCCTCCTAACCCATCTCGCTCGCCGAAAGGGCTGAGCACAAAGTCCATCGCCCAAGATGATGACACCAACGCGATATGTTTTCATCGTTATTACCCTCATTGTACGTACTCTATTTTCGGTATCCAGGAGGGGCTGTGATGCTGACACCCGAATTTTCACAGATCTGGTAGGCAATAGCTGCTTGTTTAAAGGCATCAAAGATCTTAATACGATACGATTTTTAGCTTGCATTACATCCTAACGTTCACTCATGAAGACTATGGCCGGGCCACTTCATTGAACAATATCAAGGATAAATGGAGCCTTGGTGGCTCTCGTCCATCAAACTACGTCCCTCCAAAGGGAGAGTTTCTGGATGAAGACGTTCGACCAGCTCCAGCTCGCAAAGCAAACGCTACCTTTGTCATTCTCGCCAGAAACGGTGATCTCACTGGCGTCATAGAGTCCATACAGCGACTAGAAGATCGGTTCAACCGCCACTTCCACTACCCATACGTCTTTCTCAACGAAGAGCCCTTTACTCAGGAGTTTAAACAGTATGCTAATAACCAACGTGGCCCATGCCAAGACGTACTGACATTCGGATCAGACGGACTCGTAATATGATCTCGGGCACGGCCGAATATGGCCTCATTCCAAAGCACGAGTGGGAACAACCGCCTACGGTGGACGAAAACAAGGCCAGAGAAGCCCGAGAGGAAATGATCAGGGAAAACGTCATTTACGGAGGTACGCCGGTTTCTCGTGTCACCTTTCAAGTTTGTTGAATATCTGTTCCTAGGTTCTGTCCCGTGGGTCTCGTTTGTGTCAGGCTTGTGGCGGGCCACTGATGCGTTGACAGGTATCGAAACATGTGCCGCTTCAACTCTGGCGTAAGTGGTTTCGAGTGACCATTGACTACTTTGGCTAATATGTTTATAGTACTTCTATAGGCAAGAACTCATGATGAAGTACAAGTATTACTGGCGTGTCGAGTGAGTAGTACACGACCCCCATCTGGCATCGAGTTGATTCGTGATTTATAGGCCCGGAGTCAAATACTTCTGCAATCTCGACTATGACCCTTTCCTGCTTATGCAAGATGAGAACAAGGTTTATGGCTTTACGCTGTCGTTATACGAATACCAGCGCACGATCCCAACACTATGGGACGCCACAAAAGGTAGATTACCCCATTGGTTCCGGTAATACATGACCTAAAACCGTTGGCCACAGAGTTCATCAGGCAGAACCCACAATACTTGCCCAGAGACAACGCCATGTCTTTCATTTCAGACGATGGTGGCAAAACTTACAATCTCTGCCACTGTGAGTCCTATCTAGTGCGAAAAGCCCAATGCTGATCCCTATCAACAGTCTGGAGCAACTTTGAAATCGGTGACCTCGACTTCTGGCGTGGAGAGGCATACTCCAAATACTTTGAACACCTTGATGCTCAAGGTGGTTTCTACTACGAGCGATGGGGTGACGCCCCCGTACACAGCATCGGGGCCGCTCTATTCGCCAGAAAGGATCAAATCCATTATTTCGACGATATTGGTTATAGGCACGAGCCCTTCCAAAAATGCCCGCAAGGCGACCTTCATACCCGGGGCAAGGTGAGCGCTTGAGGACTGCATAATGGAGGACGTGCTAACGCAACTCGAATCTTACAGTGCAGCTGCGATCCAAACGATGACTTCTCGCACGTTCCGTGAGTTATTAGCATCGCCTTTATGGTGGGATGAGGGCAACAGCTGACTTATTGCCAGGTACTCGTGCACTTATCGTTATGAGCGGATGTTCTGAGAATTATGCGCTTTTGCTAAAATCTTTATGGACCATGGTTGTCTAGCTCTGCAATACATCCATACCTCCTATTTGGATCATTTATTTCAATTAGAGTCTCGGCTGCGAGCTGGATGCCGCTTGTACCTTTTATTCGAGAGATCAACACGAATTTTTCTTCTAAATCAGCGCTCTATCATGTACCTTGAGACACCCTTCGCCTTGTTGAACCGGGCCGGTGGGGTATCAAAGTTGGAGATCACCTTCCGCCCTAGTGGAGACCTGGAAAGCCTTCTCGTTTTCCTGTAAAGGATTTCGGGTATACCCTGCGAAATTAAACCTTTTACATTGAATGTAGGACGATCTTCTGAACGCCAAAGCAGGTTTCGAATGATTAGTATGGTAGAACCGTTCGGATTCGATCCATGGAGAACGCAAGGACTGATAACACTGACTCACATAGGCATTGTACAAAACAGGCTTTGATAGGCGTTTATTCTCCTATTTGCTGGGAGCCTGTGAAGATGAACGCCATACTGTACTGCGGGCCGAAGACTTTACTTCTCAGCCAGATTAAATAGACTTCAGAAGCCACCACAGGCCCTTCTTGCACCTTACCCCTTTACTGTACATCGGAAATGGGCATTTCTACGCGGAAACTGCCTTCGTAACATCGGCGTAGTTGGTTCTATGGCTGTTCGTTGAATCGGATCGGAAAAACTGTACTCGTGTTTTTCTACTGCATTCGATTTTGAAGCGGTTATTTCTGGCTCTGGGGAGAGACAGCTCTTCGCGTTTCCAAGTCCCCCAGTCCCCCCACTTCTGTCGAGTTCCCCGCAGTCAAGCCTTGGCTCCATCGTCGCTCCTTTAGGCATGAATAGACCTTTTCTGGTTCCACGAGCTATTCTTCTGATCGTTTGTCTTCTGGTGAGTAACAGGTCGCAGCAGAGTAAGACGGGAGAAGCTAACACGGTTGCAGATCGTGTTAGTTGTATAGCAGAAGTCGAGGTGCAAAATTATTGACGAAGCAATGCAGCGCTCACTTTTTGTCTGGATCCTATAGAGATGAGGCGTGGCAAACGTCAATAACGACGCTCAAAAACAAGTGGCAAAACTCAGCCTTCTGCAATGTAGGCTCTGGTAGCGAATTAAACAAGGAGGTCGAGGAAGTGAAATCACACGAGAACGTCTCAAGCCCAACCTTTTCACCACTTGTGGATCCTCTGGAAAACCAGCCCACACGCGCAAAGGTCGATGAGTCTCCGGTAGAAGAGCGGCGAGCCAACGCTGCATTCGTCTTCCTGGCGCGCAATTCGGAAATGAGAAATGTCATAGAGTCCCTTCAACAGATGGAGGACCGATTCAATAAGAGGTTCAAATATCCATATGTGTAGGTCCACCGTAATCGCTCTGTATGTTGCTGAACTTGGCCTTAGATTTCTTAACGACGAACCCTTCACGGAAGAGTTCAAAGAGTCAGTCGTCTCTATCTTCAAGAGACTCTCTAACGCTTCAATATCAGGTTGACTTCCCTGGTAATATCATCATCTGCCCAGTACGGGGTAATTCCGCGCGAACATTGGCATCAACCAGATTGGATCGATGAAAAGCGTGCTAAAGCTGCCAGGGAGCAAATGGTCGAGGACAATATCATTTATGGAGGTGAGACGGCCATACCACCATAGCGTATTCGTCCTAATAACACCCGTAGGATCTGTTTCGTATGCCTCATGCATTGTAGCTGTTTGTTGCGTGGCTAACTTCCCTAAGGTATCGAAACATGTGTCGATTCAACTCCGGGGTAAGATAATATCTTTCTAGTCAATTAGTACTCACCCGGGCCACAGTTCTTCTTCCGTCACGAGTTAATGCTTCCGTATCGATGGTATTGGCGAATAGAGTGCGTCGTACCGCATTCATGTACAGTCCATACTGACAACCAACGGCAGACCTGGTGTCCGTTTCTATTGTGATATCACAGAGGATCCATTCCTTGCCATGCAGGATAACAATCAAGCGTATGGGTTCAATATTGCAATGTACGAATACGAGGACACTGTGAAAACTCTGTGGAAGGCCACCAAAGGTAATCGTCTAGCTTTACATTCCCACATTCCGCTAATTACTGTGATAGAGTTCATCAAAGAGCACCCTCAATATGTCTCTGGGGGCAATTCTATGAATTTCATATCTAGTGACGGCGGAAATACATATAATCTCTGTCACTGTACGTCCGCATCTCTTCATGACCGTCAACTCATTCAAATATTCTAGTCTGGAGCAATTTTGAGATCGCAGACATGGAGTTCTGGCGAGGCGAAGCGTACACTGCATACTTCGATTGGTTGGAATCTAAGGGCGGTTTCTACTATGAGGTCTGTTGCTCTTTGTACTTGTACCCACTCTTGACTGAGCAACCCTCTAGCGTTGGGGAGATGCACCAGTGCACAGTATAGCAGCGGCACTCTTTCTTAGAAAAGAACAAATACGCTTCTTTGACGAGATTGGATATCGTCACGAGCACTTGCAGCACTGTCCCTCAGGAGAAACGCACAAGAAAGGAAAAGTAAGGATCTCTGAGTTGTGATTCTCTGGTTTGTTACTGACGACCCGAAAAGTGTTCATGTGTAGCCGACGACTCATTCGACTGGGATTAGTGCGTTAATATCTACCTTACAGCTGGTCGCTGACTGACACGCGTGTATTAGCTACTCATGTCTTTGGGAATTTGCCCGTCTTTTTGAATAGGTATAATCCTTGGGCATTTTTTGAGCGTGACAATGGCTGCTTCGTGCCTAGAGCACACATGAAGCTGGCCGAACAATAGAGGACAACGGGTAAACATACAGGTTTGAATGTACTAGCCGGAAACGGCTTGGTAGAATTACGCCACCCCGTCTATACAATGCTCTACAACATTGAGAATTTTTTTTATAATGCACCGTCAGTGCCAATTTTGCTGGCAGATGTTTTTGCATCGAGGAACAACTCGTTCATCTCTCCTATATCTTCAAGTGCAATTTCCTTGCGTCCCGACAGACCGGCGAGGATGGAAGCCGGAGTGAGCAGTTGTAATGCATACCTAATGACGTTTAGTATGCGGCTCATCCGAAAGTATTCAAGAACCTACCGAAGGGAAGCCCGTTCGCCTTCCGACGCGAGTTTGTCAAGTACACCAGGGCCTAGGCGAATGCCTTCCACACCAGCGCGGACCTGCACTACTTTGGATACTTGGGTCTTATCATATGGTTCAGTCTTCACGATTAGGCATCTTGGAACACGTAAGTTGATCTGGACTGCTGAGACCATTTGTGACTCACCTATCGAGTAGGTCCACTGGAATACCGTGTGGGGAGATAACATCTGTCGTACCCCGAACCAAAGCGTTTCCACGGTTAGTGGCAAATATGACTGTAGGAGCCATAGGAGACTCCAGTAAGGCATTGAGATATGTGAAGCATTCAATGTCGAGCATGTGAACCTAGTTCAATCAGTATGGGTGACATATTGACAATGCTACAAACTCACCTCGTCAATGAAAACGACACCAGGAATGACTTCTGCGACTCCTTGTTCCACATAACCTTTTACAACTCTTTCAACCTCGCGTCGTAGTTTTTCTGTTACTTCTGTCCGACCAGTTTTGACAAGGCTCCCCATGACGCTCATTATATCTTGACCACCTTGTGGCCGAGCGTTTGCGGCGTCAAGGTCACCAAGAGTTACGTCTTGTAAAACTTCTTTGCGCTTGTGCACATCTCCTTTGGGCAAGGGCACATAAGTCTCTGATTCGAGGTCGTAAGACGATGCATAGGCATCCGATCGACCGACTCGCTGTAAATAAATAAGGAACATGTACAAGATTTATGGTCGATCTTACCTTTACAGCCCCCGTGTTTGCTTCCACATAGATCACGTCTCCGACGGTAATTTTCTCTTTGAGGATCGCCTCATAAATGCCAGGGTCTAACCTGAGTTGCTTTTGTCCTTTGACGGTCTTTAGCCCAATGACAACGTGGGAGACCGTCTTGCCGTAGCCGCTGAGTGGGTTTTCTGTTTCGGTAGGGGTGAGCTCAGTGAGCTCTCCTTCGTAGACCTCCTTGGTCTCTTTTATTCTCAGACCTGCTATATGTTGAGAAATGGTCTGGCCAATAATGGTTGTGCTCACCGATGGCGCGTCGGAAAACCTCAGCAAGCACTTCGGTCTTCTTAACCTCTGTACTGTACACCTCACTTCCGACCATGGGACAAAATGGAACCCTAACACCCAGTTCCTGAGCAATAGCTAACGCCAATGCAGTCTTTCCCGTCCCGGGGGCTCCAGTGAGAAGCAATGCTCGTCCAGAAAACTTTCGTGATTTGACCAATTCGACCACGATCCCACATGCCTGTGAGCCACTGTAAGCACCATATTCTCTGTATTTGATCTCATTCTCACCTCTCTGGCAGCGGTTTGTCCGACGAAGCCCGCGGCTTCACTGTCTGCCACTCCTTCTGGCCGTAAACCAAGACCTCTAATGTGGGAATGAGGTGCAATACGCGACGATCGACTTGCAGAATGCGTAGCAGAGATTGAGGGTACCGCAGTTGGAGGCATTGTGAATCGGGTGAAGAATGTGGTAGAACGCTGAGTTTGAAAAGTTCCTAGTTTGTCGCCGACCACAATGACGACCCGCCCTCAAGATGACCGTAATCAAGAGGCCACCGTTTATCTTGTAAGACGAGAGAGAAACGCGCATTTTATCGTTTACTGAACTTTTACAGGGAAATCTTGATGAACGAGTGACCGACGCCATCGTTTGGGAGCTAATGCTCCAAGCTGGACCAGTAGGTATGTAATACATTAGGATGCTATTTGCGTGGTTGACGGGTTCATTCCTCAGTAAATGTGCATTTGCCAAAGGACCGTATCTCAATGTCGCACCAAGGATACGGCTTTTGCGAGTTTCTGACAGAGGAGGATGCGGAATATGCATGCAAGATTATGAATCAAATAAAATTGTGGGGAAAGCCCATTCGTGTCAATAAGGTATGTGTCTAAACATGATCAACGCCCGTATTTTTGACCAAATGAGCAGGCTTCTTCAGATAAAAAACAACTGGATGTTGGTGCAAATCTTTTCATTGGAAATTTGGACCCCGCTGTCGATGAGCGAATACTATACGATACCTTTAGCGTGTTTGGTCCACTTACGCAACCAGCCAAGGTCAGTTCAATGATCATTTACCGTGTTAACACCTGGCTAAAGGACCTATAGGTTGCAAGAGATCCAGCGAGTATGCAGTCGCGAGGCCATGGGTTTGTTTCCTATGCAGATTTCGAATCATCCGATGCGGCTATTGAAGCGATGAATCATCAATACCTAATGAACAAACCCATCGAAGTACAATATGCATTAAAGAAGGACGGGAAGGGCGAGCGACACGGGACAGCCGCAGAACGCTTGTTGGCTTCTCAAGCGCGGAAAAACATGCAATTGCCCATGTCTTCACGACCTCCGGCTGCTCCTGCAGCGGTCATGAACACGTTTGGTATGCGGCCTGCCATGCCCGTTGCTCCTTTTGCTGGCAGCTATCAAGGCCAGTTTGCTGGTGCCCTTGCTCCTCAACCTCCTCAACCACCAGTCGGCTTTGCAGTTCCTGGAATGATGCCCGCTGCTCCAATGGGCCTTCCTATGAACATACCGCCTCCTCCCCCTGGCTTTAATCCCATGTTCCCACCTCCCGGATTTCCAATGATGCCACCTCCTTCGTAGTGTGAGAGGCGACCGCCATTTTCCTTGTATCAGTCGTGCATGTAATTTCACTCATTTCTTTGACACAATGAGTCGAGATTTGAGTCCGACTGACGCTCTCAATCTTCGTATCTGAATAGAGTGTACCATAATTCGACAATAAGGTAGAGGACATTGAGTAACAAATAGCATAGAAATCGATGTCCGTAGATTATTCATCATCGTCGCTCCCGGACGAGCAGCCAGACCACACCGATGAGGGAGATTCCGAATCCGGCAATGAACGCAAACAACACGAGAACATCCCTAGAAAGACTGTCAGTCTTTGCAATTTTATCAACCTGAACTCTCTTACCGATAGTAGTTGTCAGCCCCGAAGCCGAAAAGCTTTGTTTAAGCGTTAGTGATGATTGCAGCCGGCAAATAGAAATGGCATACCAGGTTCATGATGAGCTGTGCGGAAACATTGACGGGTACTCCGGAAAGTGTATCCACTATTTGTAAGCCCGAATCTACCTCATTCACGGCGAGTGCTTCGAGGCAGTATTTGAGCAAGCTGAACCACTGGAGCCATCGCAACACCTCGGGTATGTCATTGAGATGCACGACTGCGAAAAATGTGAGTATGCAGAAATCGTGAAGGGCACCTGATCACGTACAAAATCCAGCGAAAGCTACATGAGAAGGTAGGGTCAGCACAGAAATATAAATGAGAAAGGAGGTGAACTGACTCATTATGAAAAGATTGAATATGGCCGACAGTAGAATGGCAATACCACCATTGCGGAAAGTGCAGGCGAGCAAGAAATTCTACAAGATTTCAGTGAACGAATTCTCACAGACGCAAATCGACTCACAAAGAGGGTCATTGCGAATGTGTAAAGGACCAGTATGAAAAGGAACTTGAAGTAGTGGGCGGCGTCAGGAGCGAGGCCGGCCATCCAATAGACACTAATAGATCCTTCAGCATCAGGGGGTAATTTCTTAACAACAATACTCACATGGTTGATACAACGATGGTAGGGACTATTCGCAGTGGCAGTACGTCGAAGAAGAATCGCGACAGGAGCCATGCCGTAGGGCTAGATGAAATGTTAGGAATGCATAGCACAATTGGGAGAACAATACCTGTAGAACAGCCCTGCGCGTTCTCTCAGGAACAAAGGTCGAATTTCGATCAGGTTATACAAGGCACTCAATGCGGAGAAGGAGAGAAGAGAGCCCTAGGGTGGTGTCAGCGTCAGTTTTCTTTCAGGCTTGGAGGTGAAAACTTGGAGCGTACCAAGAAGAACAAGCAACCAATTCGGCTTTGGAAACCGGCGATCGTGATGCCAGTCTTGAAATAAAGGCCACCACAGAAAACTCCGAGAATTGCAGCAAACAGCAAGTGGGCAAAGAACAGAGATTTGTCCCTCTTCAGTATCTTCCATTCGCGTCCACAAAGGACTTGGAGTTGCGTCAAGAATGTCGTAGAATAGGTTGACATAAGACGCGAAGAACCAAATTTAGTCTGCTTTGGTATGCTTCTTGGCGTTTGATCTCCGGCAATAGCAGCTTTCTCGGGATCTGATCCGGAGACAAGGTTTCCTTTCGAGCCATTACCGACATCTGTGCCTCCAGGGGAGACAGTTGCCGACGTTCTCGATTGGGATTTCCGCCGAGCTAAGCCCAGTAGATCGTCGGTGGGCTCAGAGGCAATATCGAGGAGATGGTCAGCGACGTTGTAGCCTGGTTGTGCCGGATGACCATGCTGAGCAAAGTAGTCGTTTGGTGCAAGTCCTCCAGGACCAAAGTAGAGCTCCTTTCCGTGGGATAGAACGAGCACTTTGTCAAAGAGCTGATAAAGCTTGGAGCTTGACTATATGTCAGCATAATACCAAGCCTGCAAATATTCAGCTTACTTGGGCTGATGGATTGAAGCGATGATTGCTGTCGGATTGGTAGGGTCATGAGCGAGATCTCGTAAGACAGTGACGACTTTATTGGCGGATACAGAGTCAAGACCTGTAAAGCTGCTTTAGAAGGCGTGATAATCACAATCACATTATACGCACCAGATGTTGGTTCATCTAATACTAGCACGTCTGGACAAGCGACGAGCTCCAAGCCGATACTAACTCTGCGTTGTTCACCACCAGAAATACCTCGACGTTCGTGATTGCCAATGCGGGTGTCCTTGATATCGAGTATTCCCAATTGCTGCATGACTTCGAATACCTTTGCCTGTTTGGTTTCCTCGGTCACATGTTCAGGGAGACGCAAGCGGGCCGCAAACGTCAAGGCTTCTTGCACAGTGAGCATGGATGGGAGGATATCGGCCTGGTCCACATAGCCTATGCGTGGTTGTTTAACAGTGCCGGCGTTTTGCTCCGTAGGAGGGTATGCAGAAAATGTGACATTTCCTGTGGTGTTCCCGAGTTTGCTCTTCCCACCGAGTATCTCGATAAGAGTCGTCTTTCCGGCACCTGAAGGTCCGAGGATTGCCAACATTTCGCCTGGAACTACTTCTCCCGACAGTTCATGCAAGACATGTTTATCTCCCGCCACAAGTTGGTCTCCCTTCTTCTTGAAAATGGTACTAGAAGTGGTAGGGATCGAGTAGTTGACGTTGGACCAAGTAACGGCAACCCCTCCGTTCTTGACGGGTTCCCCGGTACCCTGGCTTCGTGCCTTGCGTTGAACAAGCCATCCCCACAGGAACATGAGGAGGAAAGCCCCGACGAGTGCACCGACGACAGCGAGGCCGGCAATGACACCTCCACTGAGAGGTGCTGAGCCGGAATCGGTAGTTGTAGGGCTGGCGTTACCCTGGGCTGCATCAATCACAGTCTGCGCCACACATTCTCCGATCAGGCAGTTGTTCATGATCAGACCAGAGCTTCCAAAGACCTGTGAGATGGTTTGTTGAATAAAGGCGCATTGAACGGAACCGTCGCCCTGAGTGGTGCATTTGATATTCAGGTCTCCATTCAGGTCGTTGATGACGTTGGTGATGGATGTTGCAGGGACTTTACCGCAGAAAGTAGCATTCTCACGACAATGGCACTTGAGGTTGTGGCATGACCAGGTGGATGCGCCATCGGAGAAGTCTTGTGTACACGTATCGGCATTGCAGAAGAACTCTTCTTCACCTTCATACCTAGTAGCAATGTGAGTACAGAGAACGGACTGGGGCACTCGCACTTACCAAAGCTGTGCGTGGACTGTACCCGCTGCGCCATAGCTAGAAACGTTTGCAGCCAGCGTATTAGCAGGATCAACATTTCGGAGTATGTTTAGCGTCGTTTTCCCGGAATAGAGTGCTTGAATAGTCGGATTCTGTGGAAAGGCCGCAAGTGGCGAGGCCGCGCGGAAGAGTAAGCCGCCGGGATCTCCAGTACGACAATCGAAAAAAGTGGACCCACATTGACGGTGCAAGACATTTGGCCAACAGCGTAGACTCTGGGAGTCGTTGAGCACTAGATTAAACTTGTTAATTCCTGATGCTGCTAATCTCGAGTAGAACTGACGGCGATGGATCCTGTATCACCTCCAGTCACAGCGCCCCCAATATTTGCAGTCTGGTGGCTTGTATATGCAGAACTGCATGCACTCGCTGAGGTACAGACTAGATAGGAGTATATGAGCACTTATAACCGAGTCTCGTAGTGGAGACACTCACCGTTACAGCCGACACCCTGCCATCCGTCCCCGCAAGAGCAGGCTGATAGATTTCCGTAAAGTGCTCCGTTCGCTGGCTGGGCTACAGGTCTTGATGGTCCATCGTATAATGTCCCTCCACAAACTGGGAGTGAGCAATCTGCGCCTCCGACACCGGGAGGACATTGACAATTGGCTCCATTTTCGATACCGTAATTGTCACAAGCAGCATTGACGCTTAATGTAGCCGTTACCAGCCAAATTACAAGGAGCGAGTAAAGCCTGACGGCCATAGGGGTCGAAGAGATGGGGGACAAGCTATTAAAAGGCACCAGCATAGCGCGCGGGGCCGAAGCCCAGATCGCTTCTGTGCGCGCTTAAACTACATGATCTCAGCTATAAGTCTGGCGTTATTCCGCATCACCTCATGAAGCTCATCGGACACGCTGCAAATCTCCTTCTTGGTCGCCGCCAATTCCGCCTGCAGCTGGCTCATGGTCATCCCGATCTCTTCGCCATCCCGCAAACACGTTCCGGTCATCTTGTATCGTTCACAAGTACCTCCAACGCGCGGAAGATGCGGAGTGCACCCCCTCCCTCTGTCATTGGACCCGAGGAACTCGGTGATCGACGCTTGGTTAATGTCATTGTGGTACCGCTCCAGTTCCGCCACTAGAACAGAGAAATAATCAATATTTGTACATTCACAAGTGTTTATCACTCACGACTATCCTCCAGCCATTCAATCTTCTGCTCCAGCTCGGGGTGGTCTTCCGCTCTGAGGGCAGCACCCCAGTCCCTCAAAGTATGATTTGCAGTCATAAACCCTGCCTTGGTCATTTCCTTTTTGACAATGTCCCACATTGCACGGTCAAGCGGTGTATTGCGAGGCATGAGCTTGAGCAAGTCCGAGACCATTTTGGTGACAGTATGGAGTAACCGTTCGACGGCCACCATCCCTTCATCAATTTCGTCTGGTGCTTCGTCATAGAACACGTAATGCTGGCGGGTCGCGGATAAAAGTGCCAACGGCTCGACCAACGGCTTGTACTCTGATACCTCTGGAGGGTTCAACGACGACTCTTTGAAGAACCGAAGGGAGTTGGGATCCATTTGGTCTCGCAGTTGATCCAGCAGATCGCCAAGTTCCGTCACGGAAGGGACCAGTGGAGGACCAGTGGACGCTTCAACGCCAGCAGGGGACGCGGTTGCTTGAGGCTCTGGAGTATTTTCCTTTGGACCCGCAGATTCCTCACGAACAATTACTGCTTTCTTCTTGGGTAACTGCTGTGGCTTGGACTTTTTCGTCTGGCGTGCAAGGATCGGCGCATGCTCGACGGGCTCCGACGGGAGCATAAGAACGGGAGTTTGAGAACTTGGGGTTGCTGGTGTTTTCGCTTCCTTTGACTTTGTTGTGTTCCCCTTCGTGGTGCCCGCCGGCGTACTTTCACTCGGCTTACCTCCCTTTGTGGATGTACCAGGCTGCACAGATGGGGTAACAGGGGTCGCTACAGTAGCCGACTCAGTACCGGCTTTCTTTCCCTTGTTCTCAGTTTTAGCAGACGCGAGCTCAACCAAAGGAGACGGCTCAGTAGACTGCGTGAGTCTTGTCAGGGTTGCTGTAGCGAGCGGCGGGAGAGCAGGCTTTTTGGGATCAACTTTGACAGGTTTAGTGGATGGAGTGGGCTTTCGAGTCACGGGTGGTGCTGGAGGTGGTTTGGACATATGCGGGGGTTGAGCTGGAGTCGGACGAGTTGCTGGCTCTGCAGCTGCTGTGGGTAACGCCGGAAACTCTTCCTTACTATCAGAGGACACCTGAGGTACTTGAGGTGAATCAACCGCTTCCGGTACCGAGGTAACAATAGCGGCCACGGGCATGGGTGAGACAGGCCCTGCCGGGGACTGTGTACCCGCATGAATGACTAATAGTAAAATTCAGAGACGAAGCAAAAAAGATTGTCAGCGTCTAATATCACAAAAAGGTAACAAAGGGATGTGTTAGGGGAGGGTGATAGTCGAGTATGAGCGATCCAAATGGTCAAAGTATTGCGTAAAACAGGCGCAAAAAAGACCCCAGGGAATCAGCACCGTGTCGTTCTGATGAAAGTTGGCGATGGAAACAAGGGCGGGTCGGGCAAAAATGTCGAGACAGGAGCCAGCCGACCAAAGGGAAATGATAGTACACGTAGGGAGCCAAAAAAAAAACACGATTGCATTTTACGTTATCGAGATTGTCCTTCAAGGCAAGGTTCGCAGAGCTCATAAATCCACTAGTACACCCTCCCCCGAGTCAAAATACGGTGCAACTCACCATTAGGCGATGTCAAGTCCTTGGATGTAGAGTTCAACGTGGCGTTCTGTTGATGAGATGCCAGACCAGAACCTGATGGCTGCTGGTGTTGATAGGAAGAATAAACGGTGCCATCGGCAGGAGATCGCATGTTCATCCTCTGGGAAGCAGCGTCCTCCCTCATCATCCGTTGTTGGAGGCCTGGTGGTTGGTTGGAGGGGGGTTGCATCTGGTATGGGAATGCTTGCCCCTGAGCTGACGCCCCAGTAGCATAATGGGGCGCATTACGAGCGTGTGGGAGGCCGAGATAGTTTTGCTGCTGTCCAAGATCGAGCTGTCTACTGGTGGCCGTCTCGATTCCAGGTGTCTCAAAGCCTCTCACCATCTCCCGCATATTATCAGCAATGGGCATCTGATCAAATGGAGTTGGTGGTAA
Source organism: Serendipita vermifera MAFF 305830 (assembly GCA_000827415.1). NCBI lineage: Eukaryota > Fungi > Basidiomycota > Agaricomycetes > Sebacinales > Serendipitaceae > Serendipita > Serendipita vermifera. The sequence continues at coordinate 351,674 of KN824291.1, read as the reverse complement.
CTCTCCGTATACGGGATGCTCAGGTCCGAGCGCGAGTGGAGATTGGTATGAACCGCTGGCGCTGCTTTGGTATCGGTAGTCGTTATTGACCGACGATCCGTTCGACTGGTAGCTATTCCAGCTTCCTTGTTGACGACTAATGAAGCCGGTGTCGCTGGAATTGTACAATGTATTTCCCGATGCCGTATCGGGCCTAAACGGAGTGGTACCACGAGAAGGTTGGCCAAAGGATTGTGTATCGCGAGGGCCAAGGGACGTTTGTCTTCTCGCAAAGTCAAATCGGGACCTTCCACCTTCACTACCATCGTCCGTAAACGGAGAGAAACCTCCTGCGCGTTCGATACCAATGTTTCTTAATGCTGGAGATGATCCTGCAGAGGTCGATGCACGATCTAGAGGCGATGCAAAAGGATCGAATGCCGTTTTCCGTGCAGGTCGCAGGGCGGGGAGTCCGGGATCGGGAGAGGGCAACACAACATTGGCAAATGAAAAGGAAAAACCGGCGGAGTTGACCAAATTTGCGAGGGTTCGATCAAAGTCTGGGAAAATGGGAGGTGGGGTTGCTGTAGCCATGACTGCCTCACGACGCGTCCGGACGTCATCGATGAGAGCTTGGGCGTGCTTTGATAAATGATACGTCCGTGCTGGTGCCGGAGAACTCTGGTCTGGCGCGATATTGAGACCAGGTGGAAGGCGAATCAGTCCTGGCGGAGCATGCAATGGCACAGGTGCCGCTGGACTGCTTGGTGACACTACATTTTCCAAAGGAATTGCCACTTTCCCTGTAGGAATTGCAAGCCCTGGTGGAGCGGTAAGACCTGGCGGCGCGGAAACGTGTGCAGTGGGTAGTTGTGGCGAGGTGACCACAGATGCTGGTTCCGAAGGGGCGACGCTTGACGTAAGTTGTGGAGATGAGGGAGCAGTTGACGGAACAGGTTCTGGGGGAGCAGGATTCTGGGAGATGGTTGCAGGAGTTGATAGACCTGGCGGTTTCGAGGCCGGTGGCGGGGTAGGAGATCGATGGCGAGGTGCGCTAGCAGGTACTGTAACAATGACACGACGCTTGTCTTTGTCGCGCGCATCGTTGGCTGCCTGCTTTCCTGACGAATTACGCGGTTGCCGGGGCTGTCGAGGCGCCCGCAGTACTGGTCCTGGCGCGCCTAGTTGGATGGTTTGACTTGTAGTACTAGGTGTCGACACCGTCCTAGTAGCCCACGACGCTGTACGTGGCAATGTGGGAGCTACAATATAAAGGTGACTTTGAGGCTTTCCCAGGAAAAAGACAGAGCTTACCATCAGCACTTGGGACCTTCTTTGAGGAAACCTTGGGCTTCTCGGTGTCTTTGATCGTGTGTTTCCTGTGACCAGTAAGAGAGAGCTCACGGCAGTTAGTCAAACACGAAAGAAACGTACAAAGTTGCTAGTTCTTCTCGTGTGAAGCAGTCGTCCGGTTCACCCCATTCGTGTGCATCCAAGCAATTGTTGTTCGTACAGCTGACGTTGCGTAGAAAACTGGTACAGTATTTGGCAGTTCCAGGACTGGCTCTCATGACTTCGCCGCCACCGCTGGGAGATGGACTCCCGTCAATGGCCTGCAGGGCGCGCTCCGCATCTTCACGGCGCACATATGTAATGTACAGTCCAACTACCGGAGTTTCCGCACCAGGTGGTGTCCGTTTCTGTAGTTGGACTCGCGAGATCTTGCCGTATCGACCAAAGTAATCGGATGATCGTAGTACGGAAATGGTCTGTCAGAGAAAATGAAAGGGTAAGAAATTTTGGCGACGCCAAGGATCAAAGGGGGATTGACTGACCTCCTCTTTGGCATAGCGTGGGCCCAATCCCACGACATAGACAACGTTCCTTTGCACAATCCGCACGTCCAGATACGATTTCCGACCCAAGGTTTCGAGATCCTTTCGCTCCTTCTCCTTGCGTCGTTTCTGCTGCTGCACACGTTTTGAACTAAAAGGCATGAGTACAGGTCCAACCACGTCCAAAAGGGAATATTTTTCTTACTCTTCCGCAGCTACAGGTTTCCAAACGACAGCCTCTTCGGTGTATTCGCGTCTACATGCCGGACAACGGGCATTCATATTGTCTCTGATGTGATGCCAACAAAAAAGACAAATCTAAGCGTTACAATGGCGTCTTTAGCGTGCTGTAAACTTGCAACGACACGAGTGAGCCTTACCTGATAGCCGCAAGGACACGGCTTGAAGCTCTGTTCTTCCAAATCGAGCTCTTTGATGCATAATGGGCACGTTGAATTTTCCTAGAATATACAGAAATGGTGTAAACTGGTGAGAAACAGCGTTCTTGTGACGTGAATCGGATCCCGCTTACCTCTTCATCGTCGCTCCAGTAGGCGTCCTGAACACCGGCCAGTAGTGATGGCTTTGATTGATACGAAGACGCAGAAGCGTGCGAGTTATGGGATTGCTGAGCTCTCGACATGATGATGCAAAAAAAAACGAGGTGGTTGGGTCTGAGTTTGGTGGATTTTGGGCGAATGTGGCAGCATTGACGTTGAGTTCCGATATTCCACAAAAGTTTACAAAAGAAATAAAAATTATTTAAGATAGATATTGCTTATAATACGCATTGTAGCATACGCAACAGAAACTAGTAAACCGACAATACGCTCGAGCCTTCATGAATCACATAAAAGCAACCTTGTTCTCAGCTCAGAAATCAAAAGTCTCCTCCATCGAAATCTCCTCCACCATCCTCAAAGCCTGCAAAGGTATATTAGTAAACACAAGAAGACAAGCGATTCCAGAGGCGACAGACCTTGCTCGTAAGCAGCTTGCTCTTCAAAATTATCACCAATGTCGTCAACAGCGTCCGCAATCAAGAGACCTCCTAGGAGACCTCCACCACCGGCAAGCATAGCGTTACGACCTGCATTCGACTTCTTTGGTTTAGCAGCATGTCCGTAGATGGGCTGTTGCATATATCCACCGCCGCCACCGTAGCCACCAAACGGACTCGAGGAGTGTCCTCCTCCACCATGTCCTCCAGAGGACTTGCCGCCATGGCTAAGAAGCTTTCCGAGTAGTCCTCCTAGCAGAGTCGAAGACAAAGGGTTAGTTCTGGTCACATGCTCTGACTAATCACATCACATACCGGCAGCTCCTGCACCGGCAAGTGCACCGAGTGGGCCTTTTGTATTTGATCCAGATCCATGTGCGGGCGTGGATGTATAAGACTGTTGTTGTTGAGGATAAGGAGAATTGGATGGATAAGGCGAGTTGGCCGTGTAGGGAGAGTAGCCACCGGGACCACCGTGCCCGTCATGCCCACCACCGTACGGCGGCTGCTGGGAATAAGGCGACGGTGATCCTTGATAATAGGCTTGAGCACTTCCACCAGAAGATGGTGGGGCTCCCCCTGGAGGCATGTATGATGGCTGACTCGGTGGCAAGAGATCAGCGGGGTGTTTCCATTCCGAACGTGGTGGTTGTGCTCGTGTATCGACGTAGAACCAAGCGTTATAGTTTGTGTCAAATTGTGTAATCCAGCCGGCTGCGTCACTCTAGTCAGATCTCATTATGACGCCGAGCGTGATCACGAACTTACCTGGCAAAGGCCGTGTATCTGGATTAGTTTTAGGAGGTCCCGAAGGATTTGGAGATGGGTATGCAGGGTATGACATCGAGGTAAGAGGTTAAGGTGCGAATCGTCATCATGGGTGGGTGGCAGCCTTATAAGTAGGATCCTGGCGACTCCCGATAAACTCCCTAGGCCGACTCATGTAATCATTCGGATTTCAGGAAACGCGAATACATATCATTTCAATGCCCAGACCCGGTATAATACACTGCTTCAGTCTCTATTTTTTGAAACAAAAAAACAAGCTCGCGATCAAATCGTAATGTCCAAAAAGGCCGAATTGCATCCTACACTTGCGCCGCAGCCTGCTGCACAGCGACCGTTCTTCTCCGCGCACTGGCGGCATTACTCAACCTTGCTTTCCTCTTCGCGGCCTCGGCAGCTGCTGCGACGCTGGCTCGTCCTTTCACACCTCCCTCTCCTCCCATCAGCTTCGCTTTCGCACTCAGCGAGGCACCGCCGCTCTTTCTCCCCTTGTTCGGCCCTTTAACACTCGAGGTCACGGGTTCAGCTGCCAGCCGATTCGCATGCACCTTTGCAATCACTTTAGACCTCGAAATTCGCGGTCGTCTACCGAGGCTGCCTTTACCCTCTGTGGGGTTTGAGGAATCAGGTTGGAGGGGTTCAAGAGGCTGACGGCGTTGCAGGGGACGAGAAGATAGAGAAGCAGGAGGTGCAGGTAAAGGAGATGAGGGCCGGGATCCTTCATCCTCTGCGGCCGGAGCAGGATCAAAATCTGGGTCCCTACTGACCGGCCCCGGCTTGATCGGACTCTCCTGAACGGAGTCCAAGGTCAACTTCGAAGCAAGAGATGCTGCGGCTGGCTCGGGTTTGGGCTCTTGCTTCTCTTGTAGTTTAGCCTTTGGCGCCACCGAGCTTGTGGTGGACATCCTTGAAGCGGTTGACCTGATAGAAGCCCCAGTGGCAGCACTGGGGCGCCTTGATGATGCAGTAGACGGGACCACGGATGTGCGGCTCGCTGCACTTGTCTTTTTCGCAATGGCAAGAGGAGCAACCGATGCTCTCTTTGGTGCAGAATCGCTTGACGCGTTCTTAGCAGCAGGGGCTGGCGCGTCAAATACTGGCAAACTGCCCCTTTGCATCCTTGGGGCCCTTGTGACCGGTGGGACACTGGGTTTTGAAGCAAGCGATGTCCTCGTCGAGCTGGTGGTCGACTGTGATGCCTTTCGCGTATTAGCACTAGCCGTAGCGCTTGCACGAGGCGCCAAGGACGAAGGACGAGTTACTACTGGAGCGAGGGATTGTTTCGCTTTGGGTGCAGGGACAGGGGCAGAGGCGGTTGTCGACGGTACTGGCGCAGATGTGGTCGCCAGCTTGGGTACCGGAGGCTTGGTAGAGACTGCTTTAGATGACGAAGCCGGGATTTGTCCACCGTTAGATACGGTCGATATAATATTTTTCATAACCTTTGCTGCACCCCGAAGAAGACCAAATCGACCGGAAGGTGCCACTTTGGGCGGTGGTGCAGCTGATCGCCTGCGTGCTGCACTCCCGCCTGTACTGGTCCTCCCTTTCGAGCTCCTACGTGCTCTGGCCGCTTTCTTCAGTGCCGCCTCATCCTCCTTGATCGTGATTGAAGGAGCAGCGGCTACTGAAGCCTTTTCCATCTTTGCCAGATCAGCTCCGTCAACGCGTTGGCGCTTTGGTGGAGGCGGCATTGCTGTCTTGTCTTTGGGATCGTCCAAGCATATAATACGTTTATTTGCACCGACCCGAGGTCCATTGTCTTCACCAAACGCGGCCATGGACTTCCTCTTGGTCCCGATCAATGGCCCAGCCTTGACGGGTGAAGGTGGACGACGAGCAGAGTAATGATCGGCAATGGAATCCATCCTGCAATGCATATATATTAGCACAGAGCCAGAATGCCACTAACATGAGACTACCGACCTTTGGAAAACTTTTTCATGTGCTCGTCCAAACCTGGCGTCGTCAAACTTCGGCTTCGAAATATTTAGGGTACTCTTGCCAGACGGAGTCAGTTCTCCAAAGTCGATGGCCCCGTCTGCGCCTATTTTCATCGCCGCTGGGGCATCTGCAGTGAGTCCCAAGCGCTTGTTCATCTCCTCCAAAATGGCAGCGGCAGCATTTCCGAATTCGGCATTAGAAACCGCGTTTGCCGGGGAGCCAAAGACGAACTGAGGAGTTGTGACTGTTAGGCCCTCTTTGGTGCTTGTAGACTTCTTTGGTGTGAGACTTGTAGTTGCCTCTTGCGTAGTGACCTCGGACAAAGGCAAACTGGTGTTCGGGCCGTCGATTTCACTATGGGCGGTTTCGGTGAAAGAGTGGCCATCCATGGCCAGGAATGCGTTGCCAATGTCTGATTTTCCATCGTCCATGGCTAAGAATGCATTTCCAATATCTTCTTTCGGATCCTCTGATACACTTAAACTATAAGGTTTAAGTTTTGGAGTGGCAAAGGCGGCTGCTTTGAAGGCATTTGCCTTGAGCCGAGCAGCAGCGGGAGTCACAAGACGAATGGTAGACTGCTCCTTCTGAAGCTTCGAGGCATCAATGACGCTTTCGGCAATGGGGCGATCAACATCTTGTTGATCCTCGGAAATTACGATGGTGGGATTGGTTTCGGTACCTTCAGAGGCTTCCTTGTCTACGTTGCAGGGTATATTCGAAGGTACTGTGGGGAATAGATGGGCCATGGGTTGTTTGACAATGCTGTCAATGGAAGAGGTTGTCCTAGATGTCGATGTTGACATCTTCGAGCTCTTGGAGCCCGCGCGCTTGAGGGAGTTTGCGATAGACATCAAAGAAGACGACACCGAGCCGCTACCTAATGAAGTTCGTATGATTAGGAAAGGAATATTTTAGATAGGTGCCTAGTACGTACTTTTACTGGAGACACTGCCCATGGCAAAGTCTTTGCCGGAGCCGAGTGACTTGAGGGTGCCAATCGACATTGCCGATCGCATCGACATGGTCCTCGATCGTGGGTTGTTCATGGCGGTGTCTTCTTCACCACCGTCTTCTACAATTTCCCACTGTTGACTGGTGCGCGCGCTTCCTTGTGGATCACGTGCACCGTCGGCGTCATTGGAGGTTGTTGTATCTGAAGACTGCTTGTCCTTATTGAGGAGAGATTGTGCGTATATTTGCAAGCGCGAGACCAATTCTTCATTCTGCTCGCGACGCCCATGTCGTCAGTGTATGTAAAACGCGTTTAAAAAGAAGAGAAACAGACCTTTCCAGACTGTTTAAGACTGTATCGCTTACAGAGTGCTGTCAATTGGGCGCGTTTGAGAGAGTAAAGCGCGGATTCGTTGAAGAGGATTTCGTTTGATTTATCCATGTTGCGGCGACTTTGCCGTCAAAAGACGCGATCGAATGTGTAAATTGTAAGTTTATAAGTGTACAAAAGACTGTAGTTTGGCTGTTTGATGGTGGGCGTCGAATCAGCCTATTGAGGCGGAGTCTGAGTGTTAGTCCCGTGCCTTGACGGGTCCCCGACTAATTCAATGAAATCAAAATCTTGTCTATATGAATGAGTTGGGATAATAGGGACAGTTTTACGTGTTATAAATTATGTAATCACGGTCCTCCTTCATACTTTGAAGCCATATCCTCGCATGCAAGCTATATGCTTTTGTACGAGTTCTCTACAGCTCTCCTCTGCGATTGAAGCATCTGTCTTCAGGAAACAGTCGTCTCTAGCAGATTTCGTCTCTGGGCATGCACAACATCTAGAATGATTCCCCAATCTTTGAGCTATCTGTTAAAGCTTCACGTACAGATATACTCACGGCTTGAGACCCTTTGGGTTCAAAGGATTGACTTCTGGTTTCGTGACACAAACTTCTGCCGACATTGGTGGCTGAGCTGGAACAGACTGCGAAGATCCCATGATATCAATGCAAAGTTTCTGATACAAATTTCAGAAATTTATATCTGATTTTGTTCTCGATTGGGTGTGCTTACTGCCCGCTGACCAATAAAAAAATGGAAAAAGGTCCAAGCTTCGACTCCACCACCATGTCCACAAATTTTACAGTACGACGGCCGACTCCAGTCTCAAATGACGGATCAGACGTCGATTCTACTCCTAATTTCAAAGTACCAGCTCTGCCGCAGCATCTCAGAAACAATCACAAAGCCAGCGCTAGTTCGCCCTTGAACCCCAACGGCAAACGAGCTCTCACCTTTGGTGACAGTGATGACGAGGACGATGGAGCTACTGATGAGCTCGTCGTCAGTTTTGATGCAATGGGTGCTCAGCGGTGCGTAGATGTTGCTCACATCTATAAAATTAGCTCGTCTTATCACTCACCAAAGCTCCTTGATGCGTTCCATAGTGCTGCTGGTGCACCGGTGAAGAACGCACCACTCGTTATCCCTGCAATTCCCAACAAAGACTGGAGAGCCGCAGCTCGTCAGCGCAAAGGGTTCAGACCCGACGAGAGCAAGACTAAAATCGGCGTGGATGGTAGTCAGGGTGGTCTAGGAACCCGAGATACCATCAATTCTGGTCCACAGCAGTCCGGCCTCATCGTTTACAAAAAGCGAAAACTCGAAGAGGACGCCCAGGATAGCGATGGAGATCTCAAGATGGAACCAAAAGAGACAGAAGAAGCTCCTCTCGTTGAAAAAGCCGAAGAATTAACCGACGAGCAGCGAGCCGTCAATGCCCTCCTTGCCGCGGCAAAACAGGGTGCAGACGGCGGAGACGCTGAGGAAATGACTTTGTCCGCCATCCATATGCCCAGCTCTGCAGACTGGAGACAGGCAAAGTCTGAAGCGGAAGCCTATAAGGAAGACGTGGCTACCCGACCTGACTCGGCTTCCCTAGAGGACTACCAGCGCGTCCCCGTATCCCAGTTTGGCACCGCATTGCTCTTGGGAATGGGATGGAAACCTGGTCAAGGTGCCAGTAAAAGTGGCAAGGGCCCTGTAGAGGCTCATGCTCCCAAGGCACGTCCAGCACTCTTGGGGTTGGGTGCAAAACCTACCGATGTTGTCGAGGATGGCAAGCAAAAGGGAGGCCCTAAACCCAGCAAGAAATACATACCCGTCATTGCCAAAGGACGTGATACGTCAACACGGGACGACGATTCTCCCCGAACCGACTCGCGACGGTCCCAGCAAGATGGAGATTCACGAGCAAGCAAGGACCGCCGTGAGTATGACAAGCCGCGGGACAGAAGTCGTGATAAGAGAAGTGGACGAGATCGGTCAAGGAGTAGGGACAGGCGGGATCGTGACCGTGACCGTGACCGTGATCGTGATTACGACCGACGAGACGGTCGCTCTGGAAGTCACCGTCGGGATGACGGGCGCGAGTCTGAGAGACGAAGTGAAAGTGGAAGGGATAGAGCACGCGATGATAGGTACCGCGATAGTTCTAGCAGGAGAGACCGTGACGATTCTAGAAGATGATTGAGGTTTCGCTCGTGCTAGTATAGACGCAAAGCGCAGCAGCAATTTCTGTACTCATCTTGCTCTCCCCTAAAATAACGTTTTTATTTCATGCACTCGTTACATTTTTGTTGTGTATTTAAGAGATACCCCAAGGAGCCAATGGAAAGTGTCGAATTGAACCTTGACTTCTACCAAAAGATGCTGGCAGCTACAAGAGCCGCAGCGAGGGCTAGAAAGCTCCCTATATCCGCCAGGGCTCTTAGTTCTTCCTCGAAACGGCAGTCGGATGCCCTCTTTGTGGTGAGCAAGCCGATATAAGTTTGCGGCGTGCCGTTGGCTCAAATGTTATACAGCATCGTGACACAGATTACAACAATTCAAAGGTAGAATGACCTATAAGATACATTTATGGCTTTTGCTAAAGCCATGCTAGATTCCGTTTGCATTCACCGAGGAGAACATGAAGAAAGCAAAAGAAGTTATTAGCCATTACCCCCCGCAATACAAGAAGGCTGCTATCATCCCTTTATTGGATTTAGGACAGCGACAAAATAAAGGCTGGACGAGCATTAGCGTGATGAACTATGTTGCTCAGCTTGTCGAAGTCCCACCAATGCGAGTTTACGAGGTTGCAACCTTTTACACCATGTTCAACAGGTTAGTAAGGTTGCTTTTTGAAAAACTGATTTGGTTGTGCTCATGAGTCCATAGGGAACCAATAGGACAGAATTTTGTGCAAGTTTGCACGACCACCCCATGCATGCTCCGCGGGGCCTATGAGATTCTTGACACGGTCAAGAGTCATTTGGGGGGTATTAAAGTCGGTGATACGACCAAGGATGGGAAATTCACTCTCGTCGAAGTGGAATGCCTCGGGGCGTGCAGTAGTGCTCCCATGATGGCGGTCAATGATGACTTCTATGTGTGTAACTCTGTTTTATTGATTGTCTATGGTGCTCACCAAGAAACAGGAGGATTTGACACCGGAGACGACGAGGAAGGTGTTGGATGTCTTCAAGTCCGGGTCTAAACCCAAGGTGGGACCTCAAGCTGGTAGACATACAGTTGAGAACTCTGCTGGCCTTACCTCGCTTACTTCAAAGGTTCGCTTGCATGCTTTTCGGTCTGCGTACACTTCTAATCTCTCCCTCACAGCCGTATGGTCCAGGAGAACACTGCACTCCAGAGTTCCAATAACGACTATTGTGGATTATATAATATTATGAAACACCTTACAAGTCAAAGTCCGAGTCCGAATCGTTAGCAGCAGTTCCTTGGCGAAACTTTGATTTTGAGGTGGACGTTGGCCCAGGCTTTGCTCGTGGCTTTTCCTCCTCTTCGTCACTATCAGGAGGTGTAGTTGGCTTCGTGAATCTTGTTGGCTCTATGATGTCGTCTTGAATGAGGACGGCCTCCAGTTCTACCAGCACATGAGTAAGAGCTCGGGAGACTGTAGATGCAGGAAACTCACCCTCCAGAGAACCTTCTACCTTTACTCCCCACGCTACTAACTGCTCCTTAATGGCTCCTCCCCGATATAGGATCAGCGTTGGCAGCATTTTGTCAGGATAGTTTGGGATGCACTTGTCCCCAACGATTGCTGTAAACTTTGACCTTGGGTACTTCTTGGCAAGTGTCCTCAGTTGATCCCTTAGTCTGACACTTGGAGGATGCATCCTGCGTAAGATGATCAATTGAGGCCAAGTAATGGAGCCAGCCTATAGGGCACTCACCCTTCCTTGTATAAGAAGCAGACTACACCAGTTCCTCGGTCTTTAGGTTCTCCAGGGCCGTCTACTTTACTAGCTTCTGCGACCTCCCTTGTATACTCGTCTCGGGATATAGGTAGTAGATCGCCAAATCGATGTAGTTTCTGCTCCTTCTTCATCTCCTTCAGACGTTTCTCCTTGTATGCAAGCATCATTCTTTCTGTATCCGAGTCGTTTCCTTCCTCCAGCAAGGCGTCAATCTCATCATCGTCCTTTCCATCGAGCTTGGCCGCCAAAGTCGGTGATGGAGGAGGTGATGGGGAGGGTGTTCTTGCTTTCTTAGGAGGCAATATGCCGTATTTGCGGAGGGCATCATTGCTAGTAAAGGGGGTGTCAGTGAGATCATTTACTTTGGGTAGCGGCTACCGTACAATTCGGTATCTTCGTTGGGATTCATGTTTGGATGGTGAATATTGGACGAATAATCTGTTCACTCTTTTTATAAAGCGATCGAGAGAGCCGCAGTCGACGATGCACAGTTGTGACAGATGAAAGGTCGCAGCCACACACCACGGACCTTAGCTGCGACCAATAAAAGGGGGCCATACAGCCGGGAGCCTGGCAACATCGATAAAGGCTCTCGATGGCCTGTCAGACTCCTCAACACATCCTAGACCCTGACCATGACCACGTCCGTCGACAGCCTCGTATCTCGTAGCTACCAGGAAGAGTTGGCCGAGCGGGCACGAGAAAACAATGCCATTCTGGCTATGGATACCGGGACAGGAAAAACGATGATTGCTGCAATGGTTATCAAGTGGAGATTGACTGAAGCCATCCTGAAGCGAGGCAAAGATCAGTCATTAGCAACAAAAAAGGTGCGCGGACATGTCACATTCAGATTAGGACCTCATCTAATGACCCAACCATAGGTGGCAATCTTTCTCGTTCCCAAGGTTCCTCTCGTCGAGCAACAGCGCTCCTTTCTGGAAAAGAACATGGCGTATAATATCAAAGGCTATACTGGAGCGATGGGCGTGGACGGTTGGGATAGAACGGCCTGGCAGAACGAATTTGCAGAAGCAGACGTACTGGTTATGACATGTGAGTCTCCTCGGAAATCCCTTTCGTGGACAATATTTAGAAATACCGTAGCCCAAATCTTCCTCAACATCTTACGACACGCTCATTGGACAATGCAGCAGGTATGTTTTCTTGTAGAATTCTCTGTAACTCTATTCATCGGTGCTTTAAGGTTACAATCATTGTGTTTGACGAAATCCACAACTGTAGAGGGGTGCGTATACGGTTCATTTTGAAAAGACTCTCTCTAAAGTCCCTATCAGAGATCTTCCGAAGCCCAGATTATGAGTGAACATTATCACACTATTCCCGCTGGTTCCACAAGGCCTAAAATCCTCGGTCTTACTGCATCTCCCATCTTCAATGTCAAGCAACCAGTGACGGCTTTGCATCAGATACAAAAGCTCACGGATTGTACCGTATATGTCGTGAAGAAGCATTCTGAGGATTTGGCAAAATTCTCCTTCCAAGCAGAGGATCGAATCGTCGACTACAATCCAACCGGGACAGTGTTCGCTCTCTACGAACCAATCACTTTATGGAAAGATCTACATAACAGGAAGCTTCTACCCAATAATCTTCTCTTCCCAAATAGAGATCGTGACGCGCCGGAAAGCCAAGGCTATCGCGCTTTGAAGAATCGGTTTTACTCGACGGTGGATGCATTGGGCCCATTTGGGGGTGATCTCTTCATACTCGTACATATGACCACCATAATAGAAGCGATCAAGACTGAGCTTCCTTCTGTGTTGCTCCATGTCGAGGATCGTGATAAAGCAAAGCGTAAACTTGTAGAAGATATCTCCGCGGTCCTGCAACATCACCAAGGACGACTAGCGACTGAAGGGAATGTCCTACCAAACGAATGGCTATCCCCAAAGTTGGTCAAACTAAAGGAGCTTCTCCTGGAACAAGAATGGGAGAACTTTCGAGGCATCATTTTTACCCATGAGCGTCAAGTAGCCACCACTCTTTCTCTCCTTATTCCTCGTTTGGGGATCCCAGGCATTGCGGCTGGACCCTTGGTTGGCCATGGACAGAGCATCTGTTCAGAGCCCACCAAAGTTGGTATGAAAGGAATGTCATTCCGTGCTCAAGAACATATATTGGACGATTTCCGTTCTGGGGCATTGAATATGCTGGTAGCAACATCCGTTGCGGAGGAAGGTTTAGATTTCCCCCAATGCTCCTTCGTTTGCAGATTCGATCCTCCAAGAACCTTACCCCAGTACATTCAAAGCAGAGGACGAGCTAGACTTGCCAATTCGAGCTTTGTAATCATGCTGCAAGAAGGTCCTTCAATTGACAGAGGTCGAATGGAGGCTCTCCGGGTTGGAGAGGTACGGGTAAAGCACATGTATGGCCGAAACATGGATCGCCCAGAAGAAGACCAGGCAGACATTGATTCCGGTGGAGAGGGAGACCCTGTAGCTGAAGGTCGCTTCGTCGTCGAAAGCACAGGGGCTTCACTCACTCCTGCTGGCGCTATTAGTCTCCTCAATAATGTCTGCAGTCTCATCCCTCGCGACGACCACACACCACCCTTACAGCCCAAGTATACGATTCACCCGACCTTTTTCACTTGTGAAGTTCGCCTCCCCGCCGCCCTCCCTATCCCACGCGACTCGCTGATCGTTCGTTCGGCTCCGTTCAGCAATCGTACCAAAAAGTCTGCTAAACGCAGTGCCGCATTCAGGGCTGTCATTCGGCTGTACGAGCTTGGCGTTTTCGACGACTACTTGCTCCCCTTGCGAAGGGACCAAGGCGATACGGCTGAAGATGTCGACGGCAAACCTCCAGTCGACGTCTCGTCCATTGAACCAATGATGGATGTTTTAGTCTACGACCCATGGGGAAATGTATGGGAGCCAGGAGCACCCATGTACCTTCACACATTACGCGTCGATGGAAGGCATGGGATGGGTCTCGTCTGCGCGAATCAACTTTCGCAGTTCCAAGGGCAGATGATGGCGTCCAGAAAGCAAGTTCACCTAGAAGTCTTAACAGGGGTGCCACTAACGTTAAAGGAGGAGGAGAAGTACCGCAGTTTGGACCTTATGGACCGATACATGAAACATGGCATACGCTATGCTGTCACCCGCAAAGGCCTCCATAAACAACTATCGGTATTTTTGGTCCCTGTGGACAAATCCGGTCTGCCCGATTGGGATGGCATGGAGCACACATTACACACCCCCGCATCTCGTGATTGGCGTGGAATGGACACTTTTGACTCTCCAGACCTCCTCATCTCCCTTGTCAATGAATCCAAGGTAGCAAAACTTGTCAGGATACGCCGTGATCTGAAAGCTTCCGACTGCATTTCGGCCAGCCCTTCATTGACCAAGCTTGTTGCCTCACAGGCCAAGTTCGGCGCCCCAGACGTCCCAGAAGAAGATCCAGTACTCGAATGCCGGCAGCTCTTACAAACGACGTCCACAGAGTTTCGCGACCCCGCTCGACAAAAATCAGGGCTCCTCGCCAAAGAGGAACTCTTTCTCCCTCAGTCTTTATGTCAATGGGTGAATTTTTCCCCTGATATTTTGCAATGGTTTATGTTGCTTCCTCCTCTCACAAGCTTCCTCACCAGTGTGTACCGCGCCAGAGCAGTCCAGGAAATGATGGGCATTCCAGCTCTTGATCTCAACCTCACAATAGACGCCTTCACCCTTCCATCAGCCAGTTCCAGCTTCAACAACCAACGTTTGGAAACACTCGGTGACGCTTTTCTCAAGGTTGCAACAAGCGTTCATGTGTTCAACAAGCACATCCACAAACACGAGGGACAGCTCAGCGTGCTGAGACAGAACTCTGTCTGCAATAGGTACTTGCTCGGTCGTGGTCATGTTCAGAACCTAGAGGGCTACATGAACATAGAGGGAAACACTCAGCGTACTTGGAGGCTCATTACCAACGCGAGTGTTCAAGTTGATGGAAAATGGCTCGTGAAGCGAGTCATTCCTCGTAGGAGTGTTCAGGATTGTATGGAAGCCTTATTAGGTGCCGCCTGGATTTCCGGTGGTGTCGCCGCAGGTTTGGAAGCAGGTACCCGACTTGACCTCTGCTTTGGTGGGACAAATGTATGGTGGGAACGTTACCCACTTACAGAGGCAGATCCTACTCTTGGCTCTCCTTTCCCGGGATTGGAGAAGGCTCTGGGCTACGAATTTCGGGACAAAGCTCTGTTGATAGAAGCCTTGACGCATCCTTCATTCTCAGGAGCTGGGGCTTCTTATCAACGACTGGAGTTTCTTGGTGATGGTAAGTGAACGTAGTACTGTTTTGACAACGATTCAAGCTCACAATCGCCAGCCATATTCGATCTTGTAACGATGGATTATCTCTTCCGGACCTACCCAACCGGTACATCAGGAAAACTGACTCGAGCTCGAGCCCGGTATATCCGCAATCCGACCTTATCCGCAATTGGAACGAAGAAGCTCAACGTTCACAAGTTGATGCTTTGTGAGCTTGTTTCGTTGACAAAGGCGATGAACCAGACAGCACAAGAATACGATGAGATGACATTTCAACAAATTATCGACGTATTGTGGAGACTAGACGCCCCCAAAGCACTCGGGGATGTCGTCGAGGCACTGTTGGGAGCAGTATTTGTGGATTCTGGATGGAAATACGATGTCGCAAATAAGGTGGCACTACATTTGCTTGAAGATGTCTTGAAACTCGTGCACCCTGACATGCCGTCTGATCCAACCACTGAATTCATGTTATGGGTAGGCCGCCATGGGTGCAACCAGGTCAAATACAGGTAAATCTCACTCATAGCAAGCGGTTTCCATTGCTCATAAATCTTCTAGAAAAGCTGCATCTAGCGCCGAAACTGGTGGTCGAAAGGACCAGATGTTTGTCGTGGTACACGACATTGATATTGGCACACCGGCTTATATCCCGCCGAAAACAACGTCGGTATTGGCACGTGCGACGGCGTCATTGGGTGCGAAGGCACTGTTAGAGGACCCAAAGTCCCCCTTCTTCTTCGAAAAAGTGTGCAGCTGCTCCAGCAAGGACAAGGTCGAGAACGCTGCACGATACAAGGCCGCAGGAGACCTTGTAGCAGACGAAAATGACTTGAATACAGAGACTGTGGAAGGGTTTGCGACTAGTGCCCAAAGCGAGCTTGCGAGAATGGGAGACGACAAGGGAGACGACAAGGAAAGCGGCGGCAGTGAGGGAAGCGGAGACGAGGAGGAAGACGAAGAAGACGAGAAGATATTGACAAAGGAGTTGTGGAGAGAGGATAGTATGGACTTGGATTCGGATTCCTGACTATATGGCTGGTTGGGCTGGTTTGTAGCATGGCTTCTTTGGCTGGGTGCATGGTTTCGTGTGGTATAGCTTCCTTGTCCCTTACCACTTCCATCAAACTTCGTTTTGAATAGTCACCAAATATCTGATTATGGCACCTAAAAGAAAAGCTGAAGCAGAAGAAGTTGTCGAGACGCGGGAAGCGCGTCCATCACGCGCTGCAAAGGTTGCTAAGACGAGTACTGACGACAAAGCGACTAAACCAAAAGCAACAAAGGCAAAATCTAAAAAGGAGGCACGTATCTCTTTCATATATTCCTCCTTCTTTTCATGTTTTCCAGTTCCTTGACTGACCCCTTTGTGTATCCCAGCCATTGCCCTCGAAAGAGGAATTCAAGGCGAGCGCGTTGCCACTTCACGTCAACATTACGCACACGCCTCCTCCGATTGATCAAGTGTCGGCTGCAAGCCAGACCCCCGGTTTCATGGGCCACATTGTCTTGACCCCTACCGAGTTTAATACTCGTAGTTATGGCTGGAAGGGGTCCAAGAAGCTCTACGTGGAGCTTCAAAACTCCGAGGGACCTGATAAGAAGAAGGTTTGGGTGCAGCTCAACATTAATGCGGTATGTAACTGTCGATTGTCGTGGCTACATTCGGCGCACTAAACATGCTTTAGACCGTTGTAGGAAGTAAGCCTGATGATGAGGAAGGAGAGCAGAAGGAAGAGGAGAAACCAGTGCCCGTTGAAGGCCAATAAAGACTGAATGCCGAAACGAGATACAGAACGACCAATCTATACACGTCTATTGTGATGATAGCTTTACGGATTCCCCAACAATTTCACCATTGCTAGTTTCATGATGTGCCTCTTGAGTGAGATTTACCGAACCTCCGCCACTTCTTTCCGACCTTGTCGAGTCAAGTAGTCTTCCACACCAGAAATGGATCCTCAAGTCAGTTTCAGCTTGTTTACGCATATATAATCTTTGAACCAATACTTTGTAAACTCATTCTCAGGGCCTCTCTGCTTACCCGCCACTGTCGGTCATCGAACGGATAATCGTCAAGGAAAAGCGTGGAAATTGTGTTCCCGTCTATGTAGAACTTCCAGCAGATCTATTGACACCATGTATGGCCTATCTTAAAATTGCCAAGGACTCAAAGTATAGCTTTATTCTGGAAAGCGTATTGGCAGGAGAGAATATCGCGCGATATAGTTTTATTGGCTCTGGTGAGTTTCCAAAATTTCCATTACTATCTATGACTCATTCCTGTTGAAGATCCGTTCAAGGTTGTGAGGACTGGGCCTGGTACCGACTTGGAAGGCGACCCGATGGCTCATCTACAGAAAGAGCTTAACATGTACAGATATGTCAAACTACCAGAGATTCCGTGTTTTACTGGTATGCACCTCGCCCTATCCCCTTTACGTCTTGTTTCTCACTCCGGTAGGTGGCGCCGTCGGTTACGTCTCCTACGATTGCGTACAGCACTTTGAACCCCGTACGAAGCGACCGCTAGAGGATACCCTAGGGCTACCCGAATCCCTCTTCATGCTTTGTGACCTTATCATCATTTACGACCACCTCTACCAAAACATCAAGGTCGTTTCCCACATCTTTTCACCAACAGCATCCACGGATCTAGCAAATCTGTCCTTTATATACTCGACCGCTGTTGGCAAACTTCGTCGCGTGGCCAAGACTTTGATATCGAGTGCCACTCCAACTGTTGTCCAACCACCAGTCACATTGGGTTCTACTGCTACGTCCAATGTAGGAAAGGAGGGGTATGAGAGGTTTGTGACAGAGCTGAAGAAGAACATCGTTGCGGGAGACATTATTCAAGCCGTACCGTCCCAACGCCTATCGAGGCCAACGTCCCTCCACCCTTTCAATGCCTATCGACAATTACGCCAAGTGAATCCCAGTCCATACATGTACTACCTCGATTGTGGAGACTTTCAAATAGTGGGAGCAAGCCCGGAAACGCTCTGTAAAGTTACGCAGAACAAGGTGTTCAATCATGCCATAGCAGGGACTACCAAGCGTGGAAAGACTGCGGCTGGTATGTGATCGTGTTCGAATCCGTCCTACATGCATTCAAACTGATGATATATTCAGAGGATGAAGAATTGAGCAAGATGCTCTCTGCCTCCACCAAGGATCGAGCCGAGCACATTATGCTGGTTGATCTCGCACGAAATGACGTGAATCGAGTGTGCGAGCCTAGCACCGTCAAGGTGGACGAACTGATGGCGGTTCAAAAGTTCAGTCATGTGATCCATCTTACGAGCACTGTCTCAGGACATTTACGGGAAGGAAAGACACGGTCAGTAGGATGCGGTATCATCGGGTTTCATATCTGATCAATCATCCTCCAGCTTTGATGCATTCCGCTCCATTTTCCCAGCGGGAACGGTTTCTGGAGCGCCGAAGATTAAGGCGATCGAATTGGTATTTGAGCTTGAAAAGGAGCGTCGTGGAGTGTATGCCGGAGCAGTCGGTCGCTGGGACTTTGCCAACGACGAGATGGATACCGCGATTGCCATAAGGACAATGGTGTTCAAGGATGGTATCGTATATTTCCAAGCGGGCGGTGGCATCGTTTACGACAGTGTCGAGGAGGAGGAATATGTGGAAACGATCAACAAGCTCGCGTCCAGCGTCAAGGCCATTGATGAGGCGGAAAGTAAGTCTGAATTTAACTCGCGCTGAGGAAGGCTGATTCACTTTGTCCTCAGAATTCCATTATACCCAGCAACGTGCAACAAAGCAAAAAACTGGGTCATGAGTATAACTGTTTGTCACCTAGTGCATAATCCAGGGAAATAAATTCAATTATCAGGGTCTCTGTAAATTAACGGCCATGGCTCTCGTCTGTGGGATCCTCCAACGGTGCTCGCTGTGTATTACGCCATTTCAGGCCCTGTAAAACAACGGGTTAGTCAAGGGTCCACTTTAGATCGGATCGAGTTACCTGTTGCCCTGCTAAGCTGAGTACTCCTGCAACCAGCTCTGCGGTCCGGATACTCTCGTCGTTTGCCGGGATTGAGTACATGACTATTCGAGGGTCCACGTTCGAATCGGTTATTCCTATTGTGGGAATGTGCTCGATGGCACACTCTCTAATGGCGTGTAAATTGTTCAAAGGGTTGAGGAAGACGACACAGTCGGGTTTTAGCTTCTTCGTCTTGGCTGCCTCTGAGCCAAAGAGGCCGATTCGGTTTGTCAGAGTACCTGGGAGCCATCGTTCACCAATGTGGAACCCATTTTCTGCCCCAAGTCTCTCTGCTGCCTTTGCGACGATGGGACGAAGCGAAGGTGATGTACCGACAAAGAGGATCATTCCGTTGTTCTGAGCGATTGCCCGCACGACATTTGCTGCCCGCCGTAGCAATGGGAGAGACTGTTCAAGGTCGATGATAGTGACCCCGGCTCGCGTCCCGTACGCGTATGGGATAAAAGTGGGGAACATTAGCGACTTGAAATGACCTATATGTGCTCCTGAAGCCACTAGAGCCGATAAAGTAAGGTTTTCAGCCGAAGGTGGTTTATTGAGCCCGTGATGGGCTTGGAAAGTGTTCTTGCGCATCTGCGTTGACCCGAGATTCGTGAAATAGTCGACTATGAACAGTATAAGAAATCAGTTTTCATGATGTTTCGAGGGTCCTCACGTATAGCTGCTCTTCGCTGTCTCGACCGAATCATTTGTTGCCAATCCCAGGGAGGGAGTTCAGCCGAGGAAACGACATTTTTGTCTTTAAAACCACTGGGATCCCATGAAGCTTCCGCGTTTGTGGTTCCCTTTGAAGGAGGCGTCCTGGACGTTGTTGCCAACGACCTAGCGTGATTTTTGGCAGTACATTGTGATTTAGAAGAGCTAATTGAGAGCCGTGAAGACGAGCAACAAAGGCGTTTCGCGCCTCTCATCAAGGAAAACGAGGTCGAAATTGTTGGCGAGTCGAAAGCGAGATAGACCAAACTTTGAGCTCCTGCTCTGTTTGCCCCGGCTACCCCCCTCCTGGTAATTCTCTTCTTTTAACCGCCAAAAAACAATAAAAACATGTCTGAAGAGGATCTTTTCGAAGGTTTGTGACATTTTTAACTCGTTTTTCTGAACTAAATGCACATGGCCACAACCCAGGAGCCATCGGTATCGACTTGGGAACGACCTACTCGTACGCTTGAGCTTTGCTACACTGAAATCCGCGCTGTTTTAGCTTAATATTTATCATACAGATGTGTAGGCGTCTGGCAAAACGACCGTGTCGAGATTATCGCAAATGATCGTGAGCAATGCTTTCCCAACGTTTTTCACCAGCGCAATCGCCAACTAACGATCGACTCGTAAATTAATCTAGAGGGAAATCGAACGACCCCTTCCTATGTTGCGTTTTCCACCGAGGAGCGCCTTATTGGTGATGCCGCAAAAAATCAGGCTGCCATGAATCCTACAAACAGTCAGTCTTGCAGTGATCCAAATCAAAATATAATACTTACAACTCCACTTTATAGCCGTTTTTGACGCCAAGCGTCTCATCGGTCGTCGTTTCGAGTGAGTTGCGATCACCCAAGGTGGCAAGGTAGATCATCTGACCATTACCCAGCGATCCCGAGGTTAAAAAGGTGTGATAGTGTGGTATATCACTATTTCGACAACCATTTTGATCCCCTTTTGCAGGACATGGTCCATTGGCCCTTCACCGTTGTCGATAGAGATGGCTCTCCGTTCATCCAGGTCCAATATATGAACGAAGAAAAAGTCTTCAGCCCACAAGAAATTTCTGCAATGGTTCTAAGTAAAATGAAGGAGATCTCCGAGGCCAAGCTCGGCAAGACCGTCAAGAAGGCTGTTGTAACGTGATTCCTTCCTTTTCCAGGCAAAACCAGTACTTACAGTGATACAGCGTCCCCGCCTACTTCAATGACTCGCAGCGTCTTGCTACCAAGGATGCTGGTGCCATTGCTGGTTTGGATGTCCTTCGTATCATCAACGAGCCTACTGCTGCCGCCATTGCCTATGGTCTTGATCAACAAAGCAAGACGGAGAAGATTGTGCTCATTTTCGATCTCGGAGGAGGTACTTTCGATGTGTCTCTCCTCAACATCACCGGTGGTGTCTTTGCTGTGAAGGCTACTGCTGGTGATACCCATCTTGGTGGTGAGGACTTTGACAACACGCTCCTGGAACATTTCAAAGGCGAGTTCAAGAAGAAGACGAAGCTTGATATCTCGGACGATCCTCGTGCCCTCCGCCGTCTTCGCTCCGCATGCGAGCGTGCAAAGCGAACTCTGTCCAGCGTGGCTCAGACCACGATCGAGGTCGATTCGCTATACCAGGGCGAAGATTTCTCCGCCAATATTTCTCGTGCTCGTTTCGAGGAAATCAATGCCGTCATGTTCAAGTCGACATTGGATCCTGTCGAGAGGGTGCTCAAGGATGCCAAGATGTCTCGCGAAAAGGTCGACGATATCGTTCTCGTCGGTGGTTCCACGCGTATCCCTAAAATTCAATCGCTCGTTAGCGAGTACTTTGGAGGCCGACAACTCAACAAGTCGATCAACCCCGACGAGGCTGTTGCCTATGGTGCCGCTGTGCAGGCTGCCATCCTTACTGGCCAGACCAACGAAAAGACACAGGTGCTTCTCTTGGATGTCGCACCATTGTCCTTGGGTGTCGCCATGCAAGGCGATGTCTTTGGTATCGTCGTGCCAAGAAATAGCACCATCCCCACGATGAAGTCGAGGACGTTCACCACCGTCGAAGACAACCAAACGACTGTCACATTCCCTGTGTACGTCTCTCACGCGCTGTAGTTTCGTGCACTCACTTTTTTCCATGTAGCTATGAAGGAGAGCGCACCCAGTGCAAAGACAACCGCCTTTTGGGCGAGTTCGAGCTCAACGGCATCCCTCCCATGCCCAGAGGCCAGGCAGAGCTCGTCACTACTTTTGAAATTGATGCCAACGGTCTCTTGAAGGTGTCTGCTATGGACAGGGCATCCGGCCGCAAGGCTTCTATCAGTAAGGACTTTATCAGTGCGGCTTTTCTAGTGTCTAATCTTCCATTTTAGGCATCACCAACTCTGTCGGCCGTCTCTCGTCTGCCGAGATTGACCAGATGATCAAGGATGCTGAGCAGTTCAAGCAAGCCGACAAGGAGTTTTCAGCCCGGCACGACGCCAAGGCTGATCTCGAAGCCTACGTTCATCAAGTTGAGGGAACCATCAGCTCGCCAGAAATTGGCATGAAGCTCAAGCGCGGAGCAAAGTCGCAAGTCGAGGCCGAGTTGGCTCGGGCTTTGGAGAAACTCGAAATTGAAGACTCGACTGCGGACGAATTGAAAAAGGCTCAATTGAACATCAAAAGGGCTTTGCAGAAAGCCACTGCTGGCTTGCGATAGAAGTTGGGTGTGTGTTGTTGTTGTTGTTGACCCCGAGAATCGTTTTGCTTGCGCTGGTCGTCAATCTTGTCAATGTAAGCAGATTAAAAAAAATTCATAGCTTTGTATGCATGGATCGATTTTGGCTACGCAACGTTGTTCTGCCTTTAATGTTTGTGAAGAGGTGTGACCTAACTTCCGAACGTCCTTACTTGCTCTCGACCATTACACCCACAAGGGCTATTAGCTTGACATGCCTCCTGCTATCATAGAGAAAGAAGAGTCTGAATTTGATTCTGAAGAAGATCAGCTAGACGAAGACGACTATACTCTTTCAAATGTGCTGCGTCCTTCGCGTCCTGTCTCGTATTCGATAGAAAAGCTTTATGGTACGCGTTTCATTCTACTCTGGCGTGCTTGTGGATGCATATCACGAACAATGGCTGAGACAAACATATTGTTGCAGCGCTGATGCATTGTGGAGATTTGGACCTGGAGCCAGAGTATCAAAGAGGTAATAACCGCGTTTCTAGGCGTGATATATCAAGAAATTTGACCGTAAACATGTCTAAACAGGCTTCGTTTGGCCCGAAAGCAAGCAAATTGCCATAATCGACTCGATATTGAGAAACTACTACATCCCTCCAGTCATTTTCCATGTTATATCAGACAGTACCGGTGAAGAGAAGCGAGTTGCCATTGGTTAGTTCACGGAAGTGCTAGTTGGTGGCAGACTAACTTAACCGCGCATAGACGGGAAACAACGCCTTACATCTATACAAAGGTCGGTCCTTCATTTCTTCTGTAAGGTCTCTGACTCATTCTTTGTACAGGTTCATTGACGGCATAGTGAGTGTTCAAGGGAGAGTTTTGAGGTCCTTGTTAATGGCGAATATGGTTGTGTAACAAAGATACCGCGTAAGCAGTTTATTGATCTGATTATACTCTGCTAATGTCTCTATAGATAAGGATACGTGCGTTCACAGTGGCTATTTGCTATGCAGGCATCTTACAGTTCCCTTCCCCCAGCACAACAGGTAAAAAATATTACAGCTCCAAGGCTGCGCAGGTGTACCCTGGAAGGAACTTGAATATACTACCCGATAATTTGGAGAAAAGATTCTATATGAAACAAAGTCAGAGCCTTCCAGATACCGCTCGGTCACCCCTGACTTTATTCTAGTCGTCTGCGTCGAGTATGATGGTCTCACTGAGACGCAAGAACGAGAAGTTTTTAACCGAGTTCAAATGGGTCAGAGGTCCACCTTTGTTTCTGGAACTCGCTAACTTGGGTCGTTTAGGTGTACCATTGTCGACGGCGGAACGCCTCGCCGCTGTTTCTGGCCATCGTTCACAAACGGTGCATATGCTGGAAGGTTTAATGGCAAATTGGCCGGAAAAAATCAAATTGGCAAACGATCGAAAGAGACGGTTTATCCTTCTGGGGCATATCGTCCGAGGCGTCGCTACTTTAGATGCATCCCCTCCAAAGATCACTGTGCCATCAAATCCTGCCCTGGAAAAATGGTTACGGGAGCCTGGAGACGTTCGTAATGTGGACAGCCTAAAGGAAGACCTGGAGATTCTCATTCGAATCGCAACCGACTTCCCCAACACTGCGTTCCCCGCGTCCATCGCGATAATACTCGCTCCCGTCGAGTTTATTTATGCCACCATTCTCGTCCATCGTTTCCGACGACAGTTGACGCTGGAGCAGCTTGCGCTCGCCATTCGCGACATGCGGATGACTGCTCGCCAGGAGCATCCAGATATTCGAATGAACGCAAAAGTATCAAAATCACTGGATAAATTTGTTATGGACGACATGCCTATCAAGCTCAGCAACGGGGAATTTGGATACCAGACCACTGGTCCGGCATCTACCAAAAGAAAACGAACTATACAAGTGGAAGACTACGAGGGAGACAGTGATTATGTCGAGACCACTGCCCGTATGGAAATTTCAGACGATGATCGTCCAAGAGCCACTCGGAAAAAGCGTACAACAGAACCGGTGCCTGCTCGAATACCAGCCAAAGGTTCAGCTGGTGGAGGCACGAGAAGATCGCCGCTCTTCTCACCAAACCCGGCCGATTCCAACTCTAGTAGGGCAGGAAGCTCGGTGAGGGGCAATCCTTTGTCCAATGCTTCTCCAATCCGTGGTGTTGGCCCTTTTGGCAGACATTAGATATGCCTCAAGTCGTACAATAATTCTGTACTTGTAAAACTCTGGAAGCAATTGGAATGTTACTTTATGCCCATTTTCGCATTGGCCTTACTCCATTGGTCTCAGGAAATCCCGACTTTTCAAATATGCGGTCAATTACTCATCGATTGTTGTAGTCTCTTTCCAACCTAGTGATCCAAAAAAAAATTTTACACGGACTCGTAGTAAGCGGCGATAAGTGAAGCTGAAATGTCCTTCTCAACGGGGTATGTAGTTTAGCATTGAGTCTGAACATACACCTCTGTAGCAAAGCACTATGGAAATAGCGTCAGTAACCTAGCATTGCACTGTGGTGAGACCGTAAACATACGTTGTAATTGTCTGCATTGCCCATCGCAGCTGAGGGTGAGGATGCAGCCAAAGCACGGTCTGTAGAGCAGCCGTATTGGTAATCTTCCGTATTGGCAAGAGCATGTGTCAACTCGTGCAGTGTGGTACCTCCGGCAGTATCGCGGGAGGCTACGGTCGACAGACCACTGCAGAGGTAGGAGAGTGGCACTTCTGTGAAGAACACGGGGCAGTAGCTATATGGGATGGTGGTAAGTCGCAGTGAGCATATGCAGATTGAGCCACGTACTAGATGTTTGTGGTAGATGTCAATGTGTAAGCAAGTACTCCAGTCGTGCATCCACCATAGGGATCAGTACAATCCAAAGTGCGAGTAGCCGAACTCTCGGTTGAAACCGCCTAAAGTCGCATTTTATGCCTTCAGTCGGTTTCCCGGGTATGGGTAAAACAATGAACTTACGTAGAGAACATTGTAGGGTATCGAAGATGTAGTGGCACCGAAGTAAGCTCGGAATAAGGGATCGCTGGTTCCGCGAGCGGCAATATACTGGGCAGCAAGACCGGCAAGAGCGGTACCCTCTGTGTATCTGGTTTGATCGGGTTTAGAAGATCGTTTCGTGGTTATCCGTGACAGTACTTACGACGCTCTAATGAAATCGGCATAGGCAGAGAGTGTGCAAGTTAAAACCGCTCTCTCCTCCAAGTCTCTCTTGCTCACGTCACTCGCTACATGTACATCGACGCTCGCACCATTGGTGACCACTGTCAATGTATCACCTGTGGCCTTGCTAAGACCGTCCGTAGTAGGGAGGAGGAATTCTTGTTTCGGGGCGAACGTAAAGGTACCCGTGCCAGCCTCATGGAAGGCGTACAAGCCGGCGAGCTTGTTGTGCGTGACTTCCACCGATTGTCCAGCTGGAATAACGACGTAGGCTTCGTCGGTAAGATTGTGGATGGCAAGCTGGAGCTTGATGCCAGTGAACGCGACGGACTGGTCGCCTTGAGTTACGATGAACGACTGGGTTGGCAGTTCACTATCCAGGACTTGGAGGTTTTAGTCAGGTAACTATCTGAATATCTGGATTATTTGACTCACCACTCCCGTATTTGAGTACTTTGACATCTTCCTCGCTCTTTATAAAGGCATGAGTACGCTTCCGGGCGTTCCTACTTTGAATAGACTTACAGTATTCTCAACTTTGACCAAGAGCTCAATATCATCCGTGGAATCGGTGTTTGGTCTTGTTGTTGATGTTGAGATGACCAAGGTTGAAGCCGCACGCTTAACAGGGGTCGCTACTATTTGGGTGGCGAGGCCGAATCCAAGAGCCACAATGGTCGACAGGAAGCGCATTGTTTGAAAAGATGGCAAAGACGGGATGTATGAAATTTTTTAGAGCGGCAAGGCTTTTATAACAAGAGGAACGTGGGCCCTGCTGACCATCCGGGATTTGTTGTGCATGTCTGTTTAACCTTTACCCCTAACCACTCATCGCCCTGTTGATAATATGAATTGGTTGGCTGCTCTGTGAGCATATTGAATACTTTGGCAGTTCCTGATTTCATCGCCTGGCGGCTACTCGCTGGCAGCCTCCAGCCCGTGCCCCCGAACAAAGCCTAAGCGCTCGTTGTGAACGTAAGGGAGCGCGTTATGAGCGTGTTTTTAGTGCGATACAAGGATAAAGTACGGATCCGATCGGCCAGTCAGTCTCAAGCTCCGCCTTTTGGGTGCGGCCATTTACTCATTCAAACCTAGGGATATTACATGGCGTGGTAGCAAATGGCGATTTCGATCGCCTGATATCCTAAACTTGGCAGGGAGTCTAGCATTGTACTAGGACATACACCTCTGCAGCAAAGCACTATGGAATAGGGTCAGCTTCATGGCAACGACCTGAGGCGAGGTTGCAAAAACCTACGCCGTAAGTGTCTGAATTCC
Organism: Serendipita vermifera MAFF 305830; assembly: GCA_000827415.1. NCBI lineage: Eukaryota > Fungi > Basidiomycota > Agaricomycetes > Sebacinales > Serendipitaceae > Serendipita > Serendipita vermifera. Next base: position 324,772 of record KN824291.1, on the reverse strand, counting down.
TCATCGCAAGCGAGGGCGAGGAGGCGGCCAGAGTACGATCTTTGGGACAGCCGTATTCGTGCTCCTCCGTATTGGCGACAGAGCCCGCTAACATGTGTAACATATTACTCGGGGCAGTGTCGCGGTTGTTTACGGTTGTCCTGCCGTTACAGAGATAAGAAAGTGGCACTTCGGTAAAGAATAAAGGGCAGTAGCTACAAACAATAAGTTTCACCAAGCGCACAAAAGGAGGACACTTTGGCTACGTACTATATATCTCCACTAGATGTGTGCACATAAGAGATCACTCCATCGGTGCACCCACCATAGGGGTCAGAACAATACAGGTCGCGAGTGTTCGAGTTCTCAGTTGCAATTGCCTAGACTGACATGGGGGGGGGACTTCCAATCAGCTTCACTCGAAGAAATAAGACGATCAACGTACAACGAAAGTATTGTATGGCTGTGAAGACGTAGTGGCGCCGAAGTAGGCTCGGAATAAGGAGTCGCTGGTTCCGCGAACGTCAATGTATGCAGCAGCGAGAGCCGCAAGGGCGGTTCCATCTAGATATCTATTACGACCAAGCTCAGAAGGTTGACCAGGATTCCCCATGATATTACTTACGATGCAGCAATGAAGTTGGCGAGATCGTTCCTCCAATTCTCTTTTGCTCACATCACTCGCCACGTGCACATCGTCCGTGAGCACATTGAGTAGTGGCGTCCCTAATCGTCAGAGCCTGTGCATTCCACAATTTACCGTCAAGTGGCTCATACATCCACTCGTATTCTCGGACCCGAGGCACATACAGAGGCATTTGTGAAGTCCTTTTGTACGGATCAGCCACCAGTCAAAATTTGGTCGCTACCTTGAGGGTCGACATCCGTAAACCAACGGATTGCAAAGGTATTTCCGGCATATTCGGGTCATTTTATCGATATTTAATGCCCATTAGAGGCAAAACAAAGATATTTCCCTGTTCGGGATCGATTGCTGGTCCCTCAGGTGTTGACTATTTGACCGGATGCTGGCAATTACCGCCGAATGAATATGCACAGGAAATGGAGGAGAGGATACTAAACGAGTAGGGACGGTATATGTGCACCTAAAGCGTGAGGTCGGCCAGGTGTTGGGTCATTCATAGACATATTGAACGTTCTTTTTATCCCAGGAGACATGGAATCAAATAATATTGGGACAATCGCATTTTTCGTGAACGAGAAACCAAGCGCTTAGGTCGAGAGCAAAGACGATTAACACTCCGAATGCATTCTCCTACCCCGCCGACGTCTTGACTCGCCTGTTGCCCGGGGCAACAAAAACCGCAGGCTTTTTAGTGAGCCGAAGTCTTGGCGAGTGGGCCGTCAGGTAGGAGAATACTCCGAGTCTGGAAAATAACGCAAATCATAGCTGACCAAAGAGGATGACCGAGCTCCTTCCGTACTCAGCGGCGTACATGGAATTACTGTAGCAAACAGCGATTTTTGATCGTCTGATATCCTAAATCTGGCAAGGAGTCTAGCAACCGAGTCTGAGAAACACCTCTGTAGCAAAGCACTGTGGAACTAGCGTCAGATTCATGGAATCACCCTTTGACGAGATCGCAAACGCACGTTGTAAGTGTCCGTATTGTTCATCGCAAGCGAGGGCGAGGAGGCGGCCAAAGTACGGTCTGCAGGACAGCCATAGGCGTGTTCATCCGTGTTGACCACTGAGGTTGCTAACATGTGTAGCATGCTACCTGCGGCAATGTTGCCCGCATCTACAGTTGTCCTGCCGTCACAGAGATAGGAGAGTGGCACGTCGGTGAAGAATAGAGGGCAGTAGCTATAAACCCGATGGTAAGCTTCATCAAGCACACAAATGAATTTTGCTCTGGTTGCGTACTAGATGTTTGTGTTGGATACCACTGTATAGGCGACTACTCCTTGCCCACATCCAGCATGGGGGTCAGAACAATACAACTCGCGGGTGGTCGAATTCTCAGTTGCAATCGCCTAGAGGGCCATTTGAGTTTCTAAATTAGCTTTCCCGGTAGGCACCAGATGATTAACGTACATTGAAGACATTGTAGGGGATTGAAGACGTGGTGACCCCAAAGTAGGCTTGGAATAATGTGTCGTTAGATCCAACAGAGCTAATGTATACAGCGGAAAGCTGAGCAAGTGTGATCCCATTTCGGTATCTGTTCCGACCAAGCTTAGGAAAACGTCCAAAGTTCTCCCTGGCACCACTTACGATGTAGACAGGAAAGCGGCAAGGTCTGTATCTGAGCAGGCCACAACCGATCGTTCCTCCATCTCTCTTTTGCTCACATCCCTTGACACGTGCACGTCGACGCTCGCATCCTCAGCGATTACTGTCAGCATGTCACCTGTAGCCTTGCTAAGACCATTGGCACTGAGGACGAGGAAGTCTTGCTTCGGGGTGAATGTGAAGATACCGGTACCCGCCTCATGGAAGGCGTACAAGCCAGCGAGATTAGTGTGCGTAGCTTCTACCGATTGCCCGGCAGGAATAACGACATAGGCATCCTCAGGAAGCTTGTGGATGTTGAGTTGGATGCTAATGCCGGTGAACGCGACAGGCTGGTCGCCCTGAGTTACGGTGAACGACTGGGTTGGCAGTTTGTTGTCCAAAACTTGAGACACTTGGTCAGTGTGTATGACAATGCCTGGCAGCTTGCTTACCACTCCCGTGTTTAAGTACTTTGACATTTTGGTCACTCTTGCCAAGAACAAATGAGCGAGTACGGCATGAGCTCTAGGGTCCTTACGTAGGAAAATATACACTCACCGTGTTTTCAACTTTGACCAAGATCTCGATCTCATTTGTTGAACCAGTGTTTGGTGTTGTTGTTGATGTCGAAATCACCAAAGTTGGAGCATCACGCTTGAGGGGAGTTGCCACTATGTGACCAGCGAGGCCAAGATAAACAGCCGCAAAGGTCAATAGGAGACGCATTGTTCGCATTATGAGACTCTGTGAGCAATGGAGAGCACCAGTCTTCGGCAGAACTAGGAGACAGGAAGACCCGCTTGTAGGGTACCTTTAAAGAGACTCCTTCTCGGGCACTCGAGTTGCATGCTTTTATGAAAAGGATTTGCCAAAAGGAATACGCTCCAGCTGACCTTTAGGGCATGAAGAGGCAATTTTTTTTTTTTTGGCTGTGGTTGGTGACGTTATCGGTCTGGATCCTCAGCTTCTCATCTCCATCGCTGTTTACAATTGGCTGCCTCGGTCGCGAGCGCGTTCGGTGGAAAAGTGGCGTTCCCGATCGTCAGCGTCTGTGCATTCCACAATTGACCGCTGAGAAGTGGCTATCACATCCACCCATCTTCTCAAGCGCAAGGTATATACAGAGGTGTTTGGAACCATCTTGTACGCATCAGCCGCCAGTCAAATTGCTGTCGCCACATTAGGGTCGAGTCGATCTATGAACCAACAGACTGCTAAGATATTTCCGATACAGTCGGGTTCATTTCATTGATATAAAATGCACATTAGAGCCAAAATATGGAGATATCCCTATTCAGATCGATTGCTGGCACCCTAGGTATTGGCTATTGGCCAGATGCTTGCGGCTAAATGAATATAATGTCATAGGATACAGAGAAGGAGGGTGTTCACGTGAACGAGTAAGGACGGTATGTGTGCACTTGAGGCGTGAAGTTGACCAGGTTGGTTGTCCTTGAGCTTTCCCAGAGACGTGGAACCAGCATTTTTGCATTCTTACAGAAACCAAGCAGCATGCGCAAGGCCGAATTGGGGAGCAAAGCCGATTAGCACTCCTCCGACGGCCATCGGACGTGGAGGCAGTAACCGGGTTTAAAGCACTCGTTCTACATGAAAAATCAAGTAAAACCATTTCTACTGAATTTTCTGTAAAATAGC
>KN824291.1:250526-319448 GCA_000827415.1 Serendipita vermifera MAFF 305830 | reverse complement strand
AATAGGTCGCTGTTGTTACCTCTCAAGGAGCCACTGCCGAATATACGGTCGAAGGCACAACATATGCTCCCGAAGGCAACATTCATGATGAAAGCGGAAAGAACCATAGCCTTTCGACCGCTTTGATCAGAACAGCAGAGATTTCCGCCCTGTGCAATGACTCCAAGGTCGTTTATACAGCCGTATGTCCTATCCCAAACTGGTCATTCTTCATTACTTACATATAGGCAGGATAAAAAGACATACAATAGTGTAGGCGAGCCTACGGAAGCTGCACTCAAAGTCTTGGTGGAAAAAATTGGCAACCCATGCCCACAACTCACCGAGTCACTGCCATCTCTCACTCCGGAAAAACGTTCTTCTGCCGTCAGCAACAAGTATGAATCGGATCTCCCTCGCCTCCTTACTTTCGAATTTTCGAGAGACAGGAAGATGATGTCCGTCCTGGTGAAACGGAAGGAAGGCCTCGGCAGCTTGCTCGTCAAAGGTGCTCCAGAGGCCATATTAGACCGCTGCACCTCTGTTCAGGTTGACAACGTGGTAGTACCCTTGACGACTGGTGCCCGCCAAGCTATCCTATTCAAGATGGCCTCATATAACCAAAGTGGTCTTCGAACCCTTGCACTCGCCTATGCCGACAAGCACGATTTGGACGTCTCGCACTATACCTCGAAATCCACCGCGGATTATGGCAGATTCGAACAAAACCTGACGTTTGTCTCTCTCGTCGGAATGATGGACCCTCCCAGACCAGAAGTGCGTGATGCCGTGGCACAGTGCAAAGCGGCAGGAATCAGGATTATTTGTATCACCGGAGACAACAAGGGTACTGCCGAAGCGATCTGCCGTCAGATTGGAATCCTGGAGCCTAATGAAGATACCAAGGACAAGAGTTATACCGGTCGGCAATTTGACGATTTCAGTCCGGAGGAGAAAATGGAAGTTGTGAAACGCGCCAAGGTCTTCAGTCGTACCGAACCATCCCACAAGTTGCAGCTCGTAGAGTTGCTACAGCAATCGGGTCAAGTGGTGGCTATGGTGAGCTATTTCTGCTACACACTGGGAAGATAATCTAACATTTATAAGACGGGTGACGGTGTCAATGATGCTCCAGCTTTGAAAAAGGCGGACATTGGCGTAGCTATGGGCAGTGGAACCGACGTCGCAATTCTTGCATCGGACTTGGTTTTGACGGATTCAAACTTTGTGAGTGTTTGATGAGTTTGACGAGGGGTCTTATTCGCTGACACAACTGGCAGGCTACTATCGAAAAGGCTGTAGAGGAAGGAAGACTAATTTATAACAACACCAAGCAATTTATTCGCTATCTCAGTAAGCGTCGTTCATTGTCCTTCTCTATCAGCGGTCTCAATGTCCATCCGTAGTTTCATCCAATATTGGCGAGGTCGTCAGGTAGATGCCATTCTACAGTTATAGGAATTATGACTCACATTTGGTCTAGCATCTTCTTAACAGTATTACTCGGAATGCCGGAGGCTTTGATTCCGGTTCAGCTACTATGGGTCAATTTGGTCACGGACAGTTTACCAGCCACAGCGCTCGGCTTTAACCCTCCAGACCATCAAATTATGCGAGTGCCTCCCCGTAACAGCCGCGAGGCTCTTGTCGGTCCATGGTTATTCTTCCGATATATGGTCATTGGTATTTATGTGGGATGTGCAACCGTCTTTGGATATGCCTGGTGGTTTATGTTCTATGAAGGAGGACCACAGATTTCATGGTATCAATTGGTAGGTGTCCCGACATCCTAGAAGAAACCTCAAACTGACTCCGTTCTAGACCCACTTCCATAGTTGTGCATCCCAGTTCCCGGAGATTGGTTGCCAAATGTTTACAAACGAGATGTCAAAATCGGCAACCACGATGAGTTTGTCGATACTCGTCGTTGTCGAAATGTTCAACGCCATGAACTCTCTTTCGGAAAATGAGAGTCTTTTGGTATTGCCACTGTGGAGAAATCCATTCCTGGTCGGAGCCATCGCCCTCAGTATGGCTCTTCATGTCGGCATCCTATATATTCCCTTCTTCACGGTAAGACCTCCATTCCTTTCTTGAACCTACACTCACGTTGTCCAGAACCTCTTTGCCATTAACCCCCTCAACTGGGCGGAGTGGAAAGCAGTGCTATTTATCAGTTTCCCGGTCATCTTCATCGACGAGGGTCTCAAATTTATAACTGTAAGTCTCAAGCCAGGTCCTTCTTTGATCTTCTCTGATATTTGGTTGGCAGGCGACAATGGGTAAGAATCGGGCCTACGCATAACTGCCAAATCTAATATATTTGCAGGGTTCTGATCCAAAAATTTATGTAATCTAGGGTATCGTAATAATGGAACAACAGGGATGGTGTTTGCGATGGAATTTCCCGATGAATTGAATTAAAAAAAGCAGAAAAGCATTGATTAGGCTGATGCCGAACCACCAGCGTTCAAACAAACGGCCCTAACGACGCTCAGAGCAGCGTCATCGTTGGTGAACGGAAGGTTGATAGTGAACAGTACGTCGCTGCGGTCGGCGTTGAGATATACCGGGAGGTTTACTTGCACCGTTCCTGGCGCATGTTCCTCTTTGTGGTCCATGTGGACCCATCGGACTTGGGAGCGACCAACGGTCATTGACTCGCCTTCGTTGATGGCAAGACGATCATCCGTCCATGAAGCACCCTCAATGATCAAACCTATATACGAGTGAGCTAGTTTCAGACGGATAGCAACGTCTCAACGTACCTTCAACCGCGAAAGCAGTTGGATCACCCTCTTGTTCCACGTCTAGGCGCAAATCTAGGGTTTCCAGTGACCATGACATGCGATGTGCCACCGCTTGTCTGGTCGCGGTTATGTATGCCTCGGGGAAGAAAAGGCCTCCTAGCCATACCGTCAACCCGGTGAATGAGCCAAGTTGAGCGACCCTTTCCAACTGCGCCAAGCGCTGGCTGAAGTTCGGGATCCAGCCAGCGACCGCCATAGCCTTGGGTACCTTGTACTGCTTCCAATTGGTCGGAATAGTGCCTAAGGGGTATCAGGGTTTATTCGATGTAGCATAGGAAATTGTACGGACCCTTTGCCAATTCACTCATGAGACTGCGCAAGTGGTTTGTCTGCTTGATTTCGCCACGGCAAACTTGAATGAGGTCTCTTAGGTCCTTCTGAACTTGACGAAGGAGTTTGGTCCCAACGATGGCTTCACGCATGAAGAATCTGTACAATGGATCCTGACTGTCTGCTGATTGCCGAGGAAGGCGGGTAACGGACTGTGTGGGAGTGAGAATCTGCCCACCACCTCCAAAATCATGCAGACGTACCGATGGCAAAGCTGCAAGCCATTCATTGCAATTAGACAAGAGAACCCGCATCCAAGCAGGCTGCTGAGTGGTACTGGTAGAATCAGTGCCTTTGGCTCCCACCTCGTCGTCATCGTCTTCGAGGGTACGCATCTTCCGCAGTTTGTTGAGCATATCCAGTCCTGAAATATGAATTAGTATATTAAGGATAGATAGAGAAAAGGGGTACCTTGGGAAATGGCAATAACCCTCTCGGCGGTTGGGGGAAGACTGAGCCAAGTTGGAGGCTCTCTTTCTGGTAGGCCGTTAACCCAAGATAAGAAATGCTCTAGCTTTGTCCCTTCTGGAACAGCTAGTACCACTGTTTGTGGATCGAGTCGAGGAACTAGATCAAATTCGACATTGTATGCTTTGGGGGTGAAGAGGCTGTCAACGAATGCATCCATGATATTCTGGTCGAAATCGCTATCAATGCGTCCTCCGTAAACTGCTTGCTTCACGAGGGATTTAATAGCGTCCCATGGAATGGACGCCGGATCAATGTTCGCCCGACCCTTGGCAACAGAGCCCAGCCATCGGTCAATGGTATTGAAAGCGGCCTCCATATCAGAGTCGTTGAAGTCGTAAATCTTACTCCAACCAAGAGGAACGTAGCGAAGGCGCTCTTGAACAACCGCATGGAACCATGCCAAGAGGAAATAGAGACGGATCTTTTCAGCGGGACCTCGAGTAAGCCTTGTAGACGGAATGCTTCTTAGACTGTCAAGAAGATTAGCTTTGACGCCTGGAGGAGGTTCGTTCATGATAAGGCGGGATTGGCGAAGGATATTGACTGGGATAGATAAATTGGCTTCCATAGTGAGGAACAATCGGAAGTTTCGACTCGGGTTGGCATTTTTTAGCTTCTTTTCAAGTTGTCCCAGCCATGAGGGTGCAAGGTGAACATTTTTCAGCAACACCCATGTTCCTTGGCGCGCAGCTGTGGCAATAGCTTGTTCAGCAAGGCTGAATCCTTCCTGCGAGCCCATAGCCACAGACTGGCATTTGACGCCTGAGGTTGTGACAAGATTCTCAACACGGAAGCTTGCATCATAACCAGTCACCGAAACTAGGGCCAATGGTGTCGTCGCAGGAACTTCGTCTTGAACCATTTGTCGAAGATCAAACAGCGCAGCCTCCGCGAGGTCAGTTTCGAACATACTGCTGGCAAACGCAGCTGTTGCTTGAACGAGCCTATCAGGTCGGAAACATTTGACAATAATCAGATTTCGAACAGCGATCAGCGGCTCTGAAAACTTGTTAGCCATCACCCATAAAATTCATCGTGAGGTACTCACTGGATTTTCCAGCCCAAACATTCGGTACGTTACGTTCGGGAGCCGGCCCTGAGAGGAATTCACGCCATACATCTGAATTGCTGGAAATATGGTCCTGGACGTCCTTGAATGGTGCGTATGCGAGGAAGAGAGCGAGCCTGCTTGACTGCTCTGTAGTGAGTAGTTGGTTCGAGGTACCTTGCTCGCCACTGGCTGCTGTAGTCGCCCCTTCACCGCTTTCCATAAGGAACTCCAATTCGGCACTGATATCCTCAGTTCCCCGAAGTTTGATTTGTGCCAAAAGCACCGCAAGTACAACGTGGTCCTTGTAGAGAAGTGCCCTGGATGTCCTTTGATATACCGTCAAGAATAGATCGTTCCATAGGATTTCTCGACGTCGGAGATGATCGGTGACCGACTTGAGATTCGGATTCTGATGCAAGACATAGTGGAAGATGTCCAGGAAGAAACCTAGTGAGAACTGATAGAAGTGATTGATAATGCTCATTTGTTCGAGTACGAAGAATGTGGCACTGCATGCTTGAGCAAGTGGGAGGTATTCTGCCGTAACTTGTTCAACCTCTTTCATGACTGAATCGGTTTCTTCGACCTTGCGCGTAATTTCGGCAGCCTCCCTCTTCAACGTTTCCAATGTATTGACCACCTTGTCATCGTCCAGAATGTTGCCAGTAGACTCGTTCAAAGCTTGAAGAAGGAGTTTTTCAAGCGTGCGTAGGCGAAGTCGGAATTCTCCTTGCACTTTCATGAGGTCGGTCCTCTTGCGTTCAGTATCTGGGCGCTCGACTTTGAGTGCTTGATCAAGTGACTGGCTCTGGAGACTGCTTCGAGTCATGGTAAAGTTGACAAATGTTACCCTAGAGCATATATCCGGTGAGAATTCCACGGATGGATCACGAGTAGAAAGGAACATTGTGAACGAGGGAGAGAAGTCAATGTCCTGACTTCCCAGGCGAATTAGAACTCGACCCCCAGTCCGACGGATTTCCTTGTTGAGTACGGCGTTGAGGACCGGGTCTAGATGTTCCACATCTTGTATCAGCAATGGGTTACCAAAGCGGAGGGCACTCTCCAAGTTTTTGAGGAATGCCTCGTCCATAAAGCTGGTTACTGTGATTTTACGATCCTTGTACTCGTTTAGCAAGAAGGTCGTTGCTTGTCCAGTTGGATCGATAATGAGAGGATAACGGTTGAAACGTTTCAGCATAATCGCATTCTCCGTGCACAGGGTGTCTGCAGGCAATGCCTTCGACTGCCAGCTAAGACGATCGTCTGCGGTGGAGAGGTATTCTGGGAATGACAACTCCGGTTTGAATTTGATACTTGCTTCTGTGAGATGGCTGCTCCATTCTGACCACATGACTTCACGATAGTGTTGATCGAAGAAGCCACCATATGCAAGGAATGCCGCAGAGATGAGACAGTCACCGACGATGGTACTCATTTCTGCGTCGAACGTCCGGCTACTCGCTTCCCAGCGTACTCTTTCTGATGCCAAACTGCCAAGCAAGGTCATACTGCGATTGACTTTGCTTTCTACACGCTCCATCTCGGATTTGATTGCTTGAGTTTCGCTGATCAACAAGGCATACTCGTTCTTGTAAGTCTCGATGCTGGATTCTAACTCTTTGATCATTTCGATGATGGTTGATGCCTTTTGCTTGGTGCTTTCCGCCTGTCGTTCGAGTGACTTGACCTCGTTTCGAAGAGGCTCGATCTTGTCCAAGATTTCTGAGAACCGGACCTGGGCCATGACCCACTCTACCAACGGACCACATGCTCGGCTGGCTCGATTGACGGCCTCGTAGTTGTAAGAGCTACGGCTGAGGAATTCCTTGTTCATATAGTCACGGAGGGGTGCTGTCATGTTCTTGACGGTGTCAAACCCGACGATACTCGAGATGAAGTCGTCTCTACGAAGGATACCTTGGACAGTTCTCCAAGAGTCTATCTTGTGTCCTAGCAATGTGCAGACCGACTCCATCGCTAGTTTAACCGCCTCTGGTGGGTTGGCCATTGAACGAACTTCGACTAAATGCTGTCGTTTGATGCCGTTTACGGCCTCTCGTGCCTTTTCGACGGCTGGTTGAGCCTCTGCCAAGTCTGCGGTGACTATGACCCTTCTTTCCTCGATGCTCTTCTCTTGCTCCACCAAAGCGGCTTGTATCTGGGTGGAAGCTGCTTTCTTTTGCTCCGCCTCTTGCTGGTCTGCCACCATTTGCTTCAGTTTCGCGTTGGCTTGAGCATCTTTCTCTGCTAATTGGGTACGCTTGATCGCAAGACTTTTGCGGAGCTCCTCGACTTGGGTCACGGTGTCTCGGAGCTTATCCAATCCCACGTGCAGATGGCGCTGCTGCTCTTCCAATTCATCTCTCTTTTCGCCATACAGTCTTACGTATTGGGAAATGCTGAAAAAAATGAGCCGCTGGCCTAGATCGAGGAACTGATTAGTACTCACAAATCCAAGTAGTGCCTCGGTGTGACATAATTGTAACGACCCTGCCTCTTGCTGATTCTTGCGTTGATGGTGTAGAGTGTTTGATGAACATGAACAAATGCGTTAATGACGGCGGTTCTATGAGTTGGTGGGAGTGATAGTTGACGATAAGAAACTGGGAAGATGAGAGGAGGGGTATAGCTTGAGAGATCAAGATCGAGAATATTGGTGAGCTCCAACCCGACCTGGAAGAACGCTTGATCGGGCCAATCTCCGAACCAATCCAGAACACAACGATTGAATAAGGCAGGAGATGTTGCGGCACGGGAGGCCAATCCATTTTCAGGAGGGTTCATTGTGAAAACCACGTGCAAATTCTTCGCGACTTGTCCCGTAAACCATCTATACAGCTCTTCGTGGGAGTCCAACATCAGCCCATCGCGCTGCGAGCCTTCTTTGCAAGCGGTCATCAGGGCAGAGTGTTCATCCCCCTCGAACAGCCCAGGGACCTCTGCGTTGGCTAATAGTGTATTCATCCGCTCCAGGAAACCGGAATCCAGCACGTTTGATTCGTCCATGATGAAGCAAATCTTTTCCCCTTTGCAGCCTGCTCGGCGTAGCACTGTACGCAAGTCCTCGTCGAAATCTTCTCCTGTATATTTGTTGGAGACCTTGATTTGGAAAATACTCAAGCCATTCATCCAGGCAACAAAGCGAGACAACGTGGTCTACTGAGAGTGAGAAAATGGACACCTCTCGATAATATTGACTTACCTTGCCACTGCCGCTGACTCCGATCAGAAGCAAATGTCCTTGAATTTGCCTGAAGACACGGTCGATGCGTAGCACGTGATCTAGGACGTCGTTGAACAGCACCAATTGTACATCCAATTCTTCTTCATGGAAAATCTTCAACCGCGCCTTGATGTATTCACGTAGAGACTCGCGTTCCACTGATATGTAATGCTTTGATGTCCAGTTAGAGAATAGAATTGGCCTAGCCAGAGCCTCGTCACGATTGATGTTATGGAAGTGAGCAAGCGCAATGGAATCAATCTGTTCATCCGTCCATGCGCGCTCCTCTTCAGTCACCAGTCGATCTTGGAACAAGCGGAGACCTTCATGCGCCCATACACGGACAAGCCCTTCAACGGGAAGGACTTCCAAGGGACGAATGGCCTCGTAGATACCCCTGACCCATCGGGTCAACTCACGTGGACTGTAGACGTAGTGGGCTTGGGCATCGGTAGTAAATCGACGTTGAGAGGCAAGATAGAATGATACCATCGCGTCTGTCAATGGCTCGGAGAAGGCGCGTAGGTTGGGAACAACTTTGAGCAAGGCACGGCTATAGGTTCCGTAGATTTGCTTCAAAGACACCTCTCCGGGGTAGTCGACCATGATAAGAGGCGCATGGCGAAGGAATCGATGGCTGAGGGGAACTCGACCTGGATCAGTCGGGGGATTGCAAGCCCCCACAAACTGAATTCTTTCCAGTTTGACCCATGACATGTCGGTTGTACGATAGAACCCTCCGCTCTCAACCAATTGACGAAGGAAAGAAATGACCCTCTGGGTCCCATATTTGTCGGTAGCGGGAAGGTTGATTTCATCGCAGAAGAGGACTAGCCATCGCCCAATTTGAACTGGGGACAGAATTACGCCATTTGGAGTCTTTCTATACTCGCAATATTGGTCAAACGTTTTGAGGATCAACTCCGGAGTGGTTGCACTGGAAAAGTTGAGGCCGACGACTTCCATATCTGGCAGCTTGCGGAGGGCGCTGAACAAGGTCATTGTTTTACCGGATCCTGGTGGTCCGCAAAGCATCAGGGGCTTGTGCTCTGATAGCCAGGAATACAGGATTTCCTCGTGTCGAACAGTGTCCATAGTAGGTACCACAACATCTGAAGCAGTGACGGCGTGTGCTTCAATATCGATAATGGGCACCCGTCCCTGCCATGGCACCCAATCCCCGGTGGCGACTTGAACATCATAATCGAGAAGGGAGGAACCGTGAGGAAGAATGGGCAAGTCCACGTTCGTACTTCCTCCAAGGAAATGACCCATTTCGGCGCGAAGATCGAGACGAGAGTCTCCCGAAAACGCCCAAAGGATACTGATTAGCATTCTACGCGAGACATATTGGTCAACCTTTTCTGGCGGGAGAGGGAAGTCGGGGTGATGCATGTTATACTCGATAACATTGCGGGCTGTTTTGTTGATGAGGGAGAAGAGGGTACCAAGTGCGCGAGTGATGGTGAAATCCATAATGTGTTCGATTGACTGAGCGTGCTCGATGGCGGCATTGAGGAGCCCATCTTCTCGGAAGAATGGCTCCAGAATGGTTACAATCGCCTTTTGAGTTTCCATGTGGGGCGAGGATCCAGAATCTCCCATGGGGTCCATTCGGCGGGCAGGGGAGTCGTCGTCATCGGCATCCAAGGCCACCACTGCGAGCGTGTCCAAGTAGTGTCGGTAAACCATGGCGGGTTCAACGATATCGTCACTGAACCAAATCATGCCGCAGCGACTGACTGTGGCGAGAGTCGCGTATCGTAAGTGTTCTACCTCGAACATGATGCGAACATTGGATGGCAAGTTAAGGCGCTCTCCGTTTGGTAGAGTGAGAAGCTTGTTGTCATCGAGCACACTACGAGATTCTTGTGAGAAAACAGAATCGTATGGGACTAGCAACGCACCTGTTCAAGTTCTCTACCCACTCCGGGTCGACATCTCCATCAAAGATTATCCAATGACGCTTCATCACCTCTCCACGCACGTTGTCCACAATTTTGCGCAGGATGTGCGTGAAAAGACCATCATTCCACTCTCGAGTGGTTTGATCCAGCGTTCCATATAGGTCATCTTTGTGGATAGCTTTTGGATCAATAACGTATGCAACTCCCTCGACGCCATCCAAGCGCTCCAAAGCGGCCAAAAGAACTTTCCAAGCGTTTGATTTTCCACTTCCAGATGGACCAACCATCATTAGACCGTGTTGAATTTTCTGGATCTGGTAAAGCTGCATGATCTTTGCCATCCATTTTTCTCCCGTCACAAGCCTTCTCTCCTTGCATACTTTGACAATTTCGGCACGAAGGGCATCGAGATTGACAGGTTCATAGTGTGTACCGGGGAAGACGTCCGCCAATAAACTGTGATTTAGGTCAGAATATGCATTCTTTCGAATAGGTTCATCTTACCTTGTAAGAAGCGGCACATCATCCGCCACCAACTTAGGCACTATCGTCTCAGTTACACTTTGAATGAGGATGATTTGCTCCGCGACCACGTCAGAGTTGTTGTCCGAGCTTTCATTACTATCTGTATTAGCCAGCCTCTCTCGCTTGAGGATACCAGCACTAGATAGTACGGCTTTGAGGGCCCGCAGCCCGAAGTCGTAATGGGGCTGTGGAGACAATTGCTCCGAGCAAAGATTGAAGAAAGGCACTATCTTGGATGCCAGACTTTCTGCTGTTCGGAACCCTTGAGAGAACAACATGACTTGCGCGATGAGTTCTCGATCTGGCCGAGTCATGGCCATTGGCCGGAAAAGCTTGGTAAGATTTGGGGGGAGAGTGGAACGACCTGCATAGGTAGGATTGGTAGTAATGAAAATGCCAATATTCTTGTTGATGCGGAGCTGCTTTCCGACTAGCTCAATCTCGGTATTCGGGTTCGTCACCAACGACGCAAGTCCTTGCTGGATGCTCTGAACCTGCTGTGACACTGCGCTGAGAATGCGCTCTTCCAGTCGATTGAATTCGTCGAAGCAACCCCAGGCACCAACTTGACAGAGACCGACGAAAATACGACCCATGGCTTGGAAATCAAACGTTTCGTCGCAGCAGAATACTAGAACGAAACGACCGAGTTGAACCCCGAGTGCTTTCACTGATTCCGTTTTACCTGCAAAGCGGTCAAAGAAAGCCTGTGTATATTGCATTTGAGCAACTTACCCGTTCCAGCAGGGCCGAAGGGCGCTCCTCCAAGTTGCGTGTCCAGAGCCTGAGTCAGTGTCAAATAGGTCCGGTCTGTCAGCGGTGTCTGAACGAGACGATCGGGTACACCAAGGTATTCCCAGCCGTAAGGGAAGTCGGCATTGGCAATGCTGATTGTGAGCTGCTCAAGTGGGTTTTGAACCGAGCGATCCAAATAGAAGCGCATCTGGGTCAACCATTGGAAATCTTTGGGACTGTTAACCTTTCCATTGACCAGAGTACGGATTACGTCTCGCTGATGGACGAGCTCCGTGATCAAGTGCTCGCACTTGCGTCTAGTGATGGCCTCCAGGTCTGTCAACACTACATCGGCCAGTAATTCGAGACTGCGTAGGACGGTGTCCAAAGCAGCCTGCGGGGATCGACCCTGTTCAAGGGCTTGGTTGGTCTCTGAGGTCCATGCAACCTGGATGGCCAAGGTGACGAGCTGAGCTGGATATTTCTTGATCCATTGTACGAACCGCGCGGGATCCACCAGTCCTTCCACGGTGTAGAACTCATGGAGTTCGGCGACGGCATCACCAAGTAACTGTGCCAGGGAGACGCGCATCTCAGATTCGATCTTGGCGAGCCAGTCATTGATCTTGGGGAAGTCTTTGAGCTGAATGGGATTCCGGTATAGAATGGTCTCGCCCTCTCTGGAGGCGTATCCTTGAATCTCTGTGATTTCTTCATTGAGCTGTAGGGTTGCTATTCCCGCAAACATCTTTTTGAGGTGCTTCATGATTCGGACGATATCTTTGCTGTTTCCGATGATTTCCAAAAGATCTTCGTCTCCGACGAAATAGAATCGTGGGAAGGATGCTCGCTCCCTCTCCAGATACTCTCCGAGAGCCTTTTGAATCTTGTTGAGCATTTCTGCCAACCTCTCTAAGCTTTTTTGGATCCCTTGAATGCCAAGTACATCGACCACAAAGGGAGACTTGTAGACCTTTTTCATGACTGCTAGGAACTCGTTGTTGATATTCTGGAACCTTTGGCTTTCCAATGGCAATAGGTGCTTGATATCTGCGCTACCCGAGAAGATTCCTTCGAGGTAGACCCATTGCCGTTGAACGTCGATCCAAACGTCAAACAAAACATGGATGCGGTTGAGCTTTTCCTCCCATGATGTAGCGTCCTCCTCGAACACTAGTTCTAGTCAGTGTGGAACGAAACGAAAGAAGCATCTAAACTTACCTTTGTAGTACGGAGAAAGCTTCATGGCAACGAGTGAGTTGAGATTCTCGGCACACTTGGTAAAGAGGTCATCCCAGCCTCGAATAAGACGGCATTTATTCTGGTAATTGACCAATTCCAGGGTATAGTTTGTCCAAGTCTCCCGAACTTGTTTGATATATTCTTCGAGTGCCATTTCACCTTGAGCTTGAATGATCACTTCTTTAATCACCGTCTCGTTCTTTTTGAGACCCAGATCATAGACTTGGCCCAGGGTAAGTCTGTGAGATGTCCTTTTAGTCTATAATCGAGCAGCGAGGGCATGAACTCACGACACAAGAGTGATTTGGTTTGCGACACGCAAAGCCTTGAAGAGTTGTCTCCAATGACGTTCCTTTACCGCCTCGGATTTGAGCTCGGAAAGCAATGCATTGGACTTGAGCAACCCCCTTAGTGTCTCCTGCACGTATTCAAATGCAGCATATTGCCGCATGCGATTGGGCATCTCCTTTGTAGAGGTTAGAAGACCATCGATGGTCTGTCGAATTTTTCGGGGCTGTACTGAGCCCCACACGGTTTCTCGTAGCTCCGCAATTTGGCTCCATATTCCAGACAGGGCAGTCCATACCGCCTTGAGATCTCGGAGCTCCTCAACGACAGGATCCAGTCTGTTGTGACGAACCAAGTCCAAGTCTAGAGCTTCTTTGGCACGACAAACGAGATCATAGTCTTCTTGTACGCGAGTTAGCTTTCCTTCAAACACATTGATCGTGTTCAGCGCGGTATCTGCGCGTAAGCTGCCTTGTACGGGACGTGAAAGCTCCCATTCTTGTAGAAGATCTGTGACTTTGTTCTCTACGATTTTGTCTTCGGCGACTATCTTCAATTGCAACCCCGCTATCCACCCGTGGAATCAGCCCACCATAATTTTTGGAAATAGAAACAAATGACATACCCAGTTGCTCCTGTATAGAATCGTTCTTTCGTTTCAAAATTTCGTTGTAGGCACTCCATTCGCCGCGTAATTGGTCGCTATAGAGCCAATCGTCTGGAAACTGGTATCTAAATCTTTCTAGTGTCTTCTCTCCACTTGCACATAATTCTATCATTGGTGCCCATGCTTTAGTTTTGCGCTTCAGGTCTTGCACGAAAGTAATAAAGGAAACGGCTGCCGCTGTGCCAGATTGGGCCCCCAAAAGAGCCTGAGGATGCTCAAATATGAGCATAATTACGCGATTCCGAATCGTTTGCACGTACCTCCATGATTACCTGGGCGGTGGCGGAAGTTGAGTTGTTCTTCTCTCTCCGCCTTGACCAACCGTGAGTGACAACCCGTCTCAAACTATAAAGCACTCCAATTTAAAGTCTTATATTACAGATACTCGCGTGATTCGCGTGATTTGAACCAGAATCCGCCTTTGACGCCTATCTCTCCCCTGTTTCTTTTTCAAAATGTCGGGTCGTCAACAGCGAGTGATGGTACAGCCCATCGTATGTCTAATTTTTATTATTGCTGTCTAAATCTCACATGTGGTTATCTACAGAATGTGATCTTCAAACACTTGCAGCAAGTAGGGACATTCTGCTGGTTTTTATTACAGTATATTCAACTAATGATTAAAAATCAGAGAACCAAGGTTTCTATATGGCTCTACGACAACATCGACATGCGCATAGAGGGCCGGATCATTGTATGTTTCTTCTTTGGTCGCGCGAGACAACTAAACTGACCCTTTGCAAAAGGGATTTGACGAATACATGAACGTCGTTATGGACGATGCTACAGAGGTTTACACAAAGGCCGACCAAGCTTCTGTGCCACTGGGAAGAGTTCTTCTTAAGGGCGAAAACATCACACTCATACAGCCTCTGATCTCTTGAGGTCGCAATGTCATGATGGAAGAGCCATGTCTCTATTGTCTTGACATTGTGTCGGTGTTACTACGCGGTTTTGGTAAAATGCTTTTGCAGTTGTTCCCTATTTGAGAGTGGGTAAGTAGACTGTATAGACCCCGTAGAAATAAAAAAAGAAATCAATCTCGTACCTCTTGGAGTCTCTCCACTTTTCCAACATTTTGATCACCTCGTCCTGGCTATCGGCGTTCATTTCGCCGCCAGGCAGTTTCTCCACCAAATCTTTTGCAATGAGAAACCTACGCTTCAAGTCGTCTGTCTACTTAGAATTCAGTGAAACCGTGACTTTGTACCCTTTCAACGCGTCTTACGGCTTCGACTATCTCCTGAGGTGTGGGTCCTGTTTCCAAAGGTTTCCGTGTCGTGTACGATATATCATGAATGAGTGAATATACCCGCAATACGGCCGGAACCAGCCCTTCTACCGTCGAGATAGGAAATGGGTCGTCGCTTGCCATTGGCGCAGGGGCTCAAGGTTGTTCTTCCACTTTTGACTTCTAGCCAGCCAAGTGCCATCGATGGCCATTGAAATCATCGTACCGGCCACAAGTGCCAACATCGGACCTGGTTTTGATGTTGTAGGCCTTTCTTTGTCTCTCTATTTGCACCTCACCGTCAATATCGACTCTACACCGGGGCCACCGATATTAACATACGAAGGGGAAGGAGCAGACGAAGCTCCATTAGACCCATACAAAAACTTGACGACACGCGTAGCATTATATGTCCTGCGATGTCACGGTATATCATCCTTCCCATCTGGGGTAAAGATACATGTAAAAAATGAGATCCCCTTCGGACGAGGGCTGGGCTCATCAGGCGCGGCTGTTATTGCTGGTGTTCTACTCGGAGACGTACTAGGAAATCTCAAGTTATCGACCGAGCGTAAGCTCGACTTTGCCCTCATGGTCGAACGCCACCCAGACAATGTGACGGCCGCGTTGATAGGAGGCTTTGTTGGATCGTACCTGCGCGAACTCGATCACAGTGCCACTGCGGCAGCTAGTGTTCCTCTGGCTGAAGTCTTACCGGAGTATCCGCCGGATGCCTGTGAAGGCTGGGGACGAGATCCGCCACTCCCCCCAACCGGGATCGGTCACTATGTACGTTTCCCATGGGCGACAGAAATCAAGGCAGTTGCGATTATACCTCAGTTCGAATTGAGTACTGCGAAGGCACGAGCGGCGTTGCCAGAGAGTTACTCTCGCAAGGATGTGGTTCGTTGAAAGGTTCTAGCTCAGGCCGTCTCGATCTCTGACTATTGATAGATCTTCAACCTACAACGCCTAGCAGTCTTAACAACTGCTTTAGGCATGAGCCCGCCTGATCCGGAACTCATCTATGAAGCAATGAAGGACAGGATGCATCAGCCCTATCGAAAATCTTTGGTAAGCTTTTCAATGTTCACGTAGCCAGTCTAACTCGATACATAGATCCCAGGATTACCAGAAGTGCTCAGCTCGGTGACGCCAGCTACGCATCAGGGTTTGCTTGGAATTTGTCTGTCTGGTGCAGGCCCTACCATTCTAGCATTAGCTACTGGAGGCTTTGACAAGATTGCTGAAGCCGCATCAGCGGTGTTTGCGCGCCATAATGTAAAAGTTGACTGGAAGGTGTTGTCGGTTTGTGGTGGGAGTACTGTGAAGCAGCCATGAATAAAATAACAACCATTACTCCTTTGCGTATAGGGGTCTTTACTAAAAGAGGGTCTTTAATGGTCTCCCAAGAGCTTGTGCATCTAGAGCTGGGGGACACCGAGCATGTCGCTCATCAGTAAGCATAAAAACGAACGTATTAGCGTAACTAACCTCGCGCTTGACATCGGTTCGCCCCTACGGTGAAGTATCAGCAACAACGCTTGTCTGCAATAGATCCACTTACGTCTCGCATCTCATCACCGTCGTCATCTGGAGATCTTTGTCTCTTCCGTGAACTCGCAGGATTGGTACCTGAAATATGCTCAGCAATGAGACGCCGTTGTCCCAGACAAAGTTTTCACCTTCTTTCCAGTCCCCTCCTCCTCCAGCCACGGCACCCGGAACGTCTTGTGCATCGCTGTAAAGCTCTTCTCGGTTCTTTCGTCGGGCTTGCTCTTGCTGCGCTTGCGCCTGTGCGCCCCAACCTCCACGACCAGCGTCGTAATCTTGACGGTGTTCGTCTCGCACCTGTAAAACCATTTAGTCCGTCATATGTATCTATAGGTTAAAGAGACTAACCTGCCCTCCACTTCTCCCTCTCCCAAACTGGCGCCCGTCCTTGTATCCAATGTCCAGGTCACAGCGAATGATTCGCTCGTCGAGCTTGGTGCCACTAATATATCTCATACATGCAAGTGCTTCATTGTGGCTATAGTATTCCACAAAGCAAAAGCCGCAAGGCGTCCTTTGGAAACGGTTAGTAGAGTTGGCACAACAAAACTTGGAGAGCCTGCCTCGAGTTTCTGTCTAATCCCATGATGATTCGTTTTATGCCACCACCTTCTTCCGGTGTTGTGCATTTGGAAAAGAGTTCGTATATCTGCTCTTCCGTTGTATAAAAGCTCAAGTTTCCGACGTAAAGCGTAGTAGACTTTTTGAGGAGCTCATATTGCATCTCTCTATCACGAGAGGCTTGCGAGTCTTTATAATTGGAGAATTTATCAAGAGCTTCGACAACGTCGGCCATATGGGACGAAAATGTGGGGGATTCCAAGGTGCGTAAGACACTTATGGTAAGGTGCTCTGAATTCCTGGCTGGTCTCTTTATTGACAAGTTGTTTACATTCTCAGTTACACCTTTGACTTCAAGCAACTACCTCAGCTGGTGCGGCATGCTCGGGAGCTGCTTCGCTTTCTTTCTCTTCGCCACTGCGAATCTAATAATGTCATCTTGTGAGTATTGTGTGTGATGTAGCAAGGTTTAGCACAAACCTCCTTGCCAGTCTTCTTGATCTTCTCGTAGACTTCATCGTATGTGGCAGTGGCAGGAATCACGACGACGGATTGCTTTTCCAAATCTACTTCGTAGGATTGGAGTCCTTTGGATATTATGAGTAACGGTGCGGTCGTGAGTAAGCACTGCTCCTACCTTCCATCTTGCCCAGCGCACGGCTGACTGCTCCAGAGCAGCCTCCACAGGTCATCTTTTGCTTCAATAAGAACACACAGGTACCTTTAATCATTATATCGATCGTACCTTGACATCAAAGACGTATGATTTCTGCCGTTTCGACTCTTGTCAGCCACTTTGCTCTTTCGCTATAGGGTAGGAAGCACTGACCGTCATTGCGGGATACTTGGGTTGCTGAGAATAAAATGTACGAGATGGTGGAGAGGGAGAGATACCTGTTGTACTGCTGGCGGTTTCCAAGGTTGCTTATATATATCCTCGCAGACAGCTCAATCTGGCAATTGCGCCATTCGACAGATCACTGGTCATCCCAACAGCAAATGCTATGCATTCTCATGTTGGAATGCATCCGATTCTCCGGGGATCTCGCTAACTGACTAAACTTTACGCAAAATTGCCTCGCATTAAACTGCAACTGACTAAAGAAAGAACGTAGGGTAAGGAGAGTGGAGTATGCACAAGGATGAACATGAGTCAAACTCTGTTGTTTATATACTCGAACGGATGCGTGACAACTACTCCAAACGCCCGAAACGTCCTTTTCACAACCACTCGCAGATTACCACAAAGGATCCTGCGAGACCTGTCTAAACTGTCCATTTATCTACTTTTTGCTCTGGAAAATCTTTGCCAAGTTATCCCAGACGACGCCAGGGGATTGAGCAGCGTCGATACCCGTCCAGATGCCTTGCTTCTTGTAATACTCCACGACTGGTCCAGTCTGACTGTGGAAGGCGGCGAGGCGCTTTGTCAAAGTTTCCACATTGTCGTCGGACCGCTGGATGAGGGGCTCGCCAGTAATGTCGTCGATCATTGGCTTCTTTGGGGGGCTATACACAAGTGTAAGTAGGTTTGTGTATGATGCAGGTACGACCACCTACTGGAATTCACGATGATACGTCCTTCCGCTCGCCGGGTGGATCAGCCTTCCAGTGATACGCGAAATGAGAAGTTGATCGGGGATCTTCAACTCGACAACATGGTCAAGCTTCTCCTTCCTCTCCGAAAGCATCGCATCCAGCTTCTCGGCCTGAGGAACGGTACGAGGGAAGCCGTCTAGGATGAATCTGAACATCCAGGGTCAGAATGCAACGTCGCTAAGACTTGTACTGAAACACGGACCCTTCTTTGCATTCCTTGTTTTTTTCTAGCTGATCCTTGATCATTCCGACCATAATATCATCGCTTACCAGACCCCCGCGGTCCATGATCTTCTTGGCTTCGACACCAAGAGGCGTCTTCTTCATGACCTGCTCGCGGAGCATGTCTCCTGTCGCCAAATGGCATACGCAATACTTTTCCTTGATACGAGGAGCCTGCGTGCCCTTTCCTGATGAACGCAAAGCACGTCGACCGATTCCGTCCCGATTGAATTGAACGCATGTCGGCGTGATTTTCGTGGAAAGTACGAGTTGCAATGTGCAGAAAAAGTGGATTTTTTTTAGAAAACAATACAAAAGGATAACGTTAGTATTGAACGAAGAAACTTGTGATGAGAAAACAACTTGCCTGCGCCAGGTGGACCGACGAGGATCAAGCGTAGCTGCTCCTTGGATTTCGCGGGAGGAGGAGGAAGCTTGGACTTTGCTTTCTTCTCCAGTTCATCAATTTTCGCTTGAAGACGGGCTTGCAGTGACTTGAGGTACTCAAGCTCGTCACCGGTGGGTGCCATAACGGATGAACTTACAAACGCAGTAAACATTAGCAAACGTATAAAGATAAATAAGTGGGGAATAAGGGGGCAGTTGGCAAGACTTACAGGTGAAATTGTGGAAATGGCAAGCGGCAAGATTCCAAGTTGACACTTTGAACCCTCTAACCTTTCGACATCGACGTGGCTGCTCAAGACCCCCATCCTGAGAGTATAAGTGCCAAACAAATCGAATAATTATCGCTCAATGCTTTCATTACGAGCACTCTGGGCGTCGTTGATAGCCCTGAGCACGTTATGTGCTGCAACGTCCAGCTCTGGCTCAAGAGTCCTCGTCGTCTTGGAGCCAGCACTCGCCAAAGATTCATTCTCTACATTCTTTAATGGTCTAGAAGGTACTTTCAACCGTCTACGTAATCGCCATTATATTTCTGACGCTTCGTCGCTGGCAGCCAGGGGATACGATTTGACCTTTAGAGCACCAAAGGAGGAGCGACCTTTACTGGTCGAGTATGATGTTCCCAATTATGACCATGTCATCTACTTTGCTCCCTCTACCAAATGTGAGTTCCCGATATAGCACTTCCGTACCCTGCTGCGCTGCGTATCCTGACATCCATAATCAGCATTTGCCTCAGATTTGGCTCCACAAAGTCTACTGCCGCTACTCCAGAAGAAGACAAATCTGCTTATAGCGCTGTCACCGACTCTTACTCCGATGACCTCCTTTGCCGCCGAGTTTGGACTTGTCCTGCCACCTCCAGAGACCCCTTTGATGTCTCATTTCCCTTCTCGAAAAGGTCCCTTGGATACCCTTCAAATTCCGCTCCCAGCCGATTCGAGCATCCTGACCAGCGGGACGGCGCCCATCCTCTTCAAGGGAATCAACTTTGCCATGTCCCCGAATCCTATGCTCTTCCCGATCATCAACGCCCCTCCAGAGAGCTTTGCAACGGATACCATAAAGGATGATGAAGCCGATATTCTCGTCGAGTCGTCCCTTAAGGGAGGCGAAGGCCTTTGGGCTGGTAGTTCTATGGGTGTTGTTGCCGGTTTCCAGACCAAGAGTGGAGCTAGAGTTGCATGGGTTGGCAGCGTTGACGTGTTTAGTGACAAATTTGTCAATGGCAAGCTTGCTGATGGGCAAAAGGCGGGCAACGAGGTCGCAGCACAGGATATTGCCAAATGGGCTTTCCAGGAATCCCTCGTCCTTCGTATTGATTCCGTCGAGCACCACAGAGTCGGGGAGACCGAACCAAGGGAAACGTACACTATCAACGACAAAGTCGTGAGTATATTGGTTTTGAGGAATGGAACTAGTTTTACTAAAAGGACTCTTTAGGTTTATACTCTCACCGTCTCTAAATTCGTCTCGTCCACTTCGAAATGGGAACCCTACTCCGGTATCAGCGATTTGCAGCTCGAGTTTACCATGCTCGATCCTCACATTCGAACCTCTCTTAAACCTGTCAAGGGCCAACCAGGAAAGTACGAAACTACTCTAAGGGTTCCTGATCGTCACGGAGTCTTCAAATTCGTTGTTGACCACAGACGCAAAGGGTTAGTCTGCATCTCATAGTCTCTTTTTATCCATGCTTATTTTCTGGGCTATAGATGGACTAGCCTATACACCGCGACCACTGTTCCCGTCGTCCCACCGAGACACGATGAATACCCCCGTTTCCTCTCGGCCGCATGGCCCTATTATGCAGGAGCGATTAGCACAAGCGTCGGCTTTATTCTGTTTAGTGCCCTCTGGCTCGGAGGCGCCGTAGGCGAGAAGACAAAGCAGAAGACGCAGTAGGGCGAGATAACTTAAGGGGCCATCGGGCTTTACCGTTGATGCAAAAAGTATATGGGCGTATGTACAGTTAACTAGCTAGTTGTCCCGTCTACATTATTGTCCAAAAAAAAAATGCGGCGAGTTAGAGGATAAGAGATGAGGGAGGCGCTCGGGACCGAGAGAAGGGGCAGGGGTATCAAATGCAAAAACGGCCTTTAAAATATTGGGGCGACTGTCATTCTTTGCGCTTCTGTGACAGCCTTGTTCAAAGCTTGACAACTGTTGCAAAACGCACAGTTTTGAAAAGACTGGCACTCCACTTCCGTAATCGGCGCATCGGAAGAGTTGCCCGGACAGAAGAAACAGCCACATTTCTGCAGACAAGTGCATATGGTAGACATGGCGGTCGTCTTCAGCTGTGTGGCAGAAGCCTTTGCGGTCTCGTGCATTTGAGATGTCGGGAAGATTTCTCCGTATAGTGTATTTGATATTGAGGCAGACTGAGAGCTTGAAGGCAGCGGTGTCGTAGTATAACTCGCCGCGGTAGTGCTAGCAGCTGGTGGGAGGGTAGAAGCCATATTTTGGCCAATATCAGCGGGGTCTTCGTCTATGAGTGACAGAGCGGCAACTAGTGTGGAGCAATCAAACTCGACGCACGGTCCATTACAGGGAGCCGGAAGTAAAGTGGCTGCACTTTGCGGCATTTGAAACGATTTCCCCGACGAACATGATTGACAAGTCGATCCTGGGCTACATGAGCATGTAGAAGACGGTGGCGTATTGTGGAATGGAAAATGTACGTCGGTGGTCTTGGTGCTGGTGGTGGTTTGTGTCACAAGTGGAAAAGGATCAGACATGTGCTGGTTATTGTCAGCGTTGTCTGTTGTCGATGAATCCTCTCGAAGGAACTGATCCCATAGCGCGAGAGTTGCCGAATCAAAGCTACCGGCCTGATCCGTGTTTGGGACGACCCTTGAAGGCCTGGAAGGTCCTGGATATGCCGGTGAGGGCTGCTGTGTTGCTGTAGGATATGGTGTATAGCGATGAGATTTCGGAGGCGAGATAAATGGTACGGGGCCATCCACTGGTTGTGAGAAATTTAAGAGCGAGTAATCTGGATCAATGCTGAGGGTAGGGTGTTCTGAGTTGAAGCGGGTCAGCTCTGGTGCAGTGGACGGGGCTTGTGATCGATCAGGGATGAAATGTCTCAAATCTGGGGCCGGGTTTCCCACTGAGTGGGTAGGGTTTGCTTCCAGAGGTGTCTGCGGAGAGGTAGAGCACGACTCGGTGCCGCTTGTGTTACCCATACAAGCGCCATGGGTCTTGAGGCTTGGGGCGTCTGAGGACGGGTCGGTGGTCAGGCAGCATGAGGGCCAGGATTTTTCCAAATGACCAGCGGGCGCGGATGTGGTAGGGTCTGTGGGGTTAGGCGAAACTGGTGATACCGAGGATGTGGAAGCTGGAATCGATGATTGATGAGCAGCACGAGATGCTGATGTCCTGGGCGTCGCACAATTACAGACACCCGTTGCATCACATGTGCAGGGTGCTTGGTCGCCTACGTTAGCCTTCTTGCCTTTTCCTGGAACGGAATGAACATGAATGCTGGTACGGGGGCAGAGAACATGCGGTTCACCAACCTTTGCGCTTGGGAGCCTCAGATTCGTCGGGTTTGCATTTGCATCTGACATGTACTTGTTTGACCTTTCTAAGATCCCGACAGTGGTCGCACTGAGACATCGGGCGACCCTTCTTGCGGACTTCCAGTAAGTTTCTGTCCGTGTGCTGACAAGAAGTAGACCGATGACCACGAATACAAGGAGCACTATTTTGTCCATATTCTGTTAGTTTCTTGATGAAGCCAGATAAAAAGAGGGTCCTGCATACCAGGCCATCTTTACACCGTCTATGACAGGCTACCAACCACATATAAGTGCCAAAGAGTATAACTGGAATATATAATACGAACCATTATAACTTTGAGGCTGCGACGAGAGTTTGAGTTGTGCACAGAAAGTAGAGGCGGACTCCAAGAACTGATGGGGGGGCTTTCGGGGCCGTGAAATTGAAGCCTAACTGGATTGGCTGACGTTGGACGGAGACGTCGGAATCAACGGGAGGACAGGCTTTTTGTACAAGTCCTTGAAAAGGGGCCACGCCAGCAGTCTGGCGCCGCTTTGTAAGCGATGCTGAGTTGAGCAATTTTTGCCAGCGAGTGAGAAAATTCGAAAAATATCCCCGGCGCTATAGTGTGCAATTGCCGTGGGCTTCTTGTTTACATAATATATCCTAGTTTTGCAAATCACGTTGGCCCCGACTAACGGGACCAGGTCCAAGGCCCTGGCTGGCGGAGCTCAAAAGAAGCCAATGATGGTCCCTCTGACGTCAAACGCCTGATTGCAAGAAAGAGAGTCTATAATTTAAATGTAAAGAAAAGAAAAACAACTAGATAAATCCAAGGAAAACATGCAAAGGTTGATACAGAAAGAATTGCTTTATATTTGTCAGACGGCCCCGCTGCCAAATGGAAGCATCGGGGTTGAAGGTAGGGTCATACTCAAAACGGTGGGTACTTGTATTTGATGCTGAACGTGTCGTTGGCCTGGATCGGATGCTTGATCGTGATGGACGGCTAGTGCATCTTTAGCCGCCCCAACAAGGGCTGCTTGTCGAGAGACAAATGGCGAGTGAGAAGCGACGGCCTTGAGTACAAAAATAACCGCCTCGAGTTCCGGCTCGAGATTGTTCATGGCCGCGGGTCCCCCCCTCACGGCGTCACGAATCAGGATGTCTGCCAGAAGCGTCAGGCATGGCCCTAGCATTACATCATAGCATTCCCCAGAGACATTCATCGTCTCTGCTACTTCTGCAATAATAGCGGCACCAGTACGAGCAGCAGAAACTGCCTTCTGGTAACTAGCCTCATCCTCCTTGGCGAAAATATTGTGGAGCTGTACGGAGGCAGTGCATAGCAGGATGTGAACCAGGACAAGGGTTTCGTCTATCTCGATTTGGGGTGCACCTGTTCCAAATACAGGGGTTGTCGGTGGAATTGACGAGGGAACAGGAACGAAGCCAAGGTTGTGTTGAGCAAGCCCATAGTTCATATGATTAGAGGTCGTAGGGGATTCACTGTGGACACTCCCCGTGGGCGATGGGTTATGTGAATCCGCTTGACTCCGGTTCCCGCTGTTCGCGCCCATCATGCTTTCGAAGGCTCCCGTGGCACGGCGCTTATACGAAGGGATACTGGCTGTAAGTTGTTGAATCGAATCCTCCATCAGACGAAAGGCGACCCAGAACGCTTCGGTCGGTGGTTGTGCGGGACTCAGACTTGCCGCCAACCGTGCAGATCGTTCGAACAGGGTAATACTCTTCGATACCAAGGTCGCGGTCGCATCTGGCCTTGTGTTTGCGATTGGCTGGCGAACACCCAATGACCTCACAGATGAGTATTCGTTGTCATTTACATTTCCCTGCAATAAAAAAATGCTTAACGTAAGAAGACAACAGAGACAATCGTCTTACAGATTGATAATCCTCCATGTTCCGAGGCCACACCGTCATGATCTCGTCCTCACTAAGTGCCGGTTGCAGCCCACAAACAACGCTCCAGAATCGATCCATGTTAAATATTCGCCAGAATAAGAGAATCCTCTCTCCTAGCTCCCTCGCATTTCTTGGAGGCTCCAGTATAGGGTTAGGTTTGTTCTGGGCAGCCGAACGTGCAGTCGCTCCGCCTACTAGTGGATAGGACGCCGCGCCTAGTATACGGCCAGGCTCTGGTGAATGTATTTGCGTATCATATGCAAACGAAGAGGGAGGCAGATGGCCAGTTCCAAACCCAAGTGAGATCTTCCGAGGATGTGTAAGATTGGATGCAGCAATGCCATGAAAGACGTCGAGGTTCCCCTCACTGTCAAGGAGTGGTGTCGTACTGGAGGCAGAAGACGCTGCGGCTGTGGCTGCTAGCGTCGGCAAACCGATTCCCAGGCCTACATGCGCCACTCGTCTATAGTCGACAGGTGGTAATTCAGCCACCGAAGGCGTTCTCTGTATCGGGCTAACGAGGCGGTTCAATTCACAGCCCACCGCGAGCCGAGCTGTGGCGCAAACAAGCGCGTACCCGTCCAAGCTGCGGCCGACTGTGAAATAATAAGTGGCAAGGAGACACTGAGCACGAAGGCAGTCGATGATGCGGTCCGAAAATTCTAGGGATGCGCTGATGGCTTCCCTGCATTTTCGGGCAAACTTGGCCTGGTGTGAATGAAGGTAATGATCTGGAGGAGAGAGGGCGCAGGCATGGAGATACAGTGCATGGAGAAGTGATGGATGTGGGCGCATGGCGTGGGTTGGGGGAAGATTAAGGCTTTGCAAAAACGTTGGTAGGTGGAGATCTACATTCAGACGGCCGAGATGAGGGAAGACGATTTCTAGACTAGAAGAATCCTCAGCACAAGGTCGGGTGTGGCTGCTACGAAACATGGCACGTACAGCTGCTGGCGAACCCGGGGTGGGAGCCCATCTTCTTGCCAGTCGGATGCGTCGTTTGAGGCGTCCTGAGTGTGGCTGCCATCTCCGGTATTATCCCACGAGGAGTCCCCTATTGTAGGATCGTTGCCGGTGGCCGCATCAATGAGTCTTTTCATCTGCTCCTGGTCGTAAACGCGGGTAGCAGACGATGAGGCTGCATTCCCAAAATCAAATTCTGGAAAAATACCATTTCGTCAGCGTCCAGGATGAATGGGGAGACCAGTTCAAAGGAGACGAATTGCTATATCCGGCGGAGTATGGCCGAGTATGAGAAACTTGTCCCTATTGAGGCGCCGGACTACCAAAACTTGCAATCCAGCTATTGGGAAAGATGAGAAAGAAAACCTACCAAAGTCTTTGTCCGATGCAACATTGAAATCAAAAGCCTGTTACCCATCAAACAAACGAAGGAACAGTCAGTAAAAGAGAGATGAAAGTGTCGATATCAAGTACCTGAGTTCTTTGCTGGAGAACGAGAGCGCCTGGGCTTTGCATAAACGCTTGGTTTGTGGTGGCATTGCCCTCGTCCGGTGCCGTGCCCTCGAGCTGTTGTAAACGAAACTCGAGCCGTTGGATCTTCTCCTGTAATAACTGTGTCCTTGTTTTTGTCTTTCCATCGTCGTATTCGCAGTCTGCTGATCGGTTTGCGCGAGTACATCCACCACAGATCGGGCGTTGGCCGTCACATTTCATCTTTCGTTTGCGACAACTAAGACAAGCAGAACCTCTTTGAAGGGGAACATTTCCGCCAGTCATTCCAACTCCAGCAGCACCCGCCCCTTGGCTAGTTCCTCGCTGGTACGGCGTATGGCGCCCGGCTGATGCCATTTGTGAAGACTCTCTGTGAGGATGATACTCGTTGTCGTCCTCGGATGGAGGACTTGGGGGATAAATAGGATTCGAGTTGTTTTTCGTACGCCTTGTGGGAGCCATGGTTATGAAAGATTTGGCTGGGGACCAGAGATGCGGTGACAAACAGAAAAGCAAACAGAATTCTCTTCTCAAAAGGGGCGATGCGTCTCCGCCTTTTATCATGCGGCCGAGATCCCTTCCCGCTGGTGCCTTGCCTTTTGAACCTCACTATCGCTCCAACTAGTCCCTCGATAGGTTGGCGTCCGATATAGGAGGTAAATGAAGACACTAGGGATATGTAAATTAAACAAGACAGGCTCTATCCAGTCTCGGTATCATTGTGGCTTGTCTCATTTCGATAAAGAGGTTTACTGTATCATCCTCCGAATGCATCCAGAATGGCAGCGTAGGGCGGCGTATACAACC
This sequence comes from Serendipita vermifera MAFF 305830, assembly GCA_000827415.1. NCBI lineage: Eukaryota > Fungi > Basidiomycota > Agaricomycetes > Sebacinales > Serendipitaceae > Serendipita > Serendipita vermifera. Next base: position 292,947 of record KN824291.1, on the reverse strand, counting down.
GTTTATTGCGATCTCCGGGGCGCCAATGGGCGCCGTTCATAAAGTTCCTCAAGGATTCTCAGGCTAGAGTTTGCCGGTTATTACTTCGAGGTCGGCCAGTGCCTCTTCGTACAGCCCTCACACAAGCGCGGTCTCGGGTGGACAAGCCCTACTCTGTGTACGATACAAGCGAATTTTTTACCGCTTTTGCACCTTTTGAATACTCTAATTGCAACTATAGAATCGGCAACCATCTCCGTTGATGATCGGAAACGGTTAGGCAGTACAATCGACCCCTGGAAGCAAATCATTTTTCATTAGTTGCATAGTCTCGTGGTTCGCATTGCATCTCATAGTCGAGTCACGGTTGCAAATTCGGTAATGAGATTTAGACCCCTATAGCACACCTATTCGCCACTACGCTGTCCCTTGCCGATATTTATACAGCATCCCCAATGTAATCGGACTGTAAACTCCTCCGATGCATAGTCGTCAGGAACACCTCACAGCTTTGCGAAGGCACCACGGGTTACCAGCTGACCCCCATCGACGGCAATCATCGCACTGGTAACATGCGCTGATGCAGGGCTGACAAGGAAGAGCATCACTCCTCCAATATCGGATGGTGCGCCAACCCGGCCTGGAGAAGGCAGTAAGCATTCATGTGCAGAATCCCGCCCGCACAACATGGCTACAGGCTACGTACCCATTGGCTGTGCACGTACAAATACGTCCTTTGCGTGCTTCATGCCGTACGCCGTCATTTTGGACGGGAATACACTGGATAATGTAAAGTGAGGAGAGGTAGGCCGACTTCAATGTAAGCTACTTTACCCCGGGAGGATGGCGTTGACAGTAATATATCGCTTGGCTAGGGTTGATGCTAGAGTTGCTGTCAAATGATTGACAGCCGCTTTGCTCGTATGATCTACGAGCCTCATTGAGTAAACACTTGGAACCCGCTTTCATACGTACAACTCCACAAGCCGTTACCCTGACCTGCCAAGCCGCTCTCAGAAGCGACGCTGCTGATGCTCGCGACAGAGGAAATGTTTATGACTCTTCCAGGGTCTTGAGCGGTGGCGTCTTTTTCCAGGAGATCCGACAAGCTGCGTTTGAAACGAGTTGAGCATAGGTCCATAAGAGGACTCGTCGACTTACTTTGAGGTCACTTAAAGCAGAAGTTCAGGAAATCGCGTCAAGAGAGGAAGCTGATCACTTACTGTAGAAGATACTCTTCACGTTGAGGCTCATGACCCTGTCCCATCCCTCCTTCTCCGGTACCTCATCAAAGGGTGCGCCCCAAGTAGCACCCGAGTTATTAATGAGGATATGAAGTTTTGTTTCCTTGGCTTTAAATGCAGCCGTGAGCGCGTCACATCCCGCTTTGCTCTGCAAAGCTCGCGTCAGTTTCATACCCGAGCGGAAGCAATTGGCTCTCACCCCGAGGTCTGCAATGATGTAAGAGCAAGTTCCAGGACCTTGCTTGGTCAACGCTTCGGAGACCTGAAATAAGTCAGAAAGAGGTTGCACAAGGGCGCCAAAAGGCTCACCTCTTTTAATTGCTTCTCTTTGCGGGAAGCTATGTAGACTTTGGCACCGTTCTGCACCAGTGCAGCTGCCATCATACTACCAAGTCCTGAACCTCCTCCAGTGACGAGCGCAATCTTTCCTGGATTCACATGTTCAATGTCGTGTTGGAGTACTTCAAAAATACCGGGCGTACCTTTGACATTGAAGAGAGAAGGGATACTTAGGTCTAAAGAATCAGAAATAAGTACAACTCCAGTAACAATTGCTGAGTGGGGATACCTGGTGCTGACATGGTATCGTTGTGAGGTCGAAGAGAGCCAAACCCAACCGGTTACTTCTGAAGCCGGCCACAGCTAGCTGCCTTTTGCTTCCGGGATCAACACAATTTTGAATTGCTTGCTAAGAAATGTCTACCAACGAACCAAAGTCGACACCACCGCCCAAGCATGAAGCGTCAACGAAGCAAAAAGTTCTCAAAGTTTTGACGGCCGCACAGCGTTATTCGGCACCATTCTTGTCATTATTTGTCGGAATACATCTGGCAGCACCGATTGCTGCAAATTTTGGAGGCTCTGAGCTCTCGACGAATGTAATGGTGAGAACCAATCATGAGCACGCTATTGTATCCACTCAAGTTTTCGACCTCTTTTAGCTACTGGGAAGAGAATACTATCAAGGAAAATACACAGAGCCCCTCTTGCTCTTCATTCCTTTGGGCATTCACATTGGCTCGTCTGTCGCTCGACGATTGATCCTCAGGCCTCCCAAACGGCCAGCTCTAGTAACGCTCACTGCGTGGGCAGCACTGCTGGCGGTTCCAATCCACATTAACATTCACCGCATCTACCCGTCCGACCCAGCTCCACCCATCTCTGTCCTCTCCCCCTCGGAACTCAACTACGAGTTTGTCAAGGCGGCATTTTCGAGATGGCCTGTGTTTTCGTGGGTAGCATACGGTGGAATTGCGAGCGTAGTCCTTCTTCACGCCGCAGAGGGAGCGGCCATAGTCTCCAGATACTTTACGGGGCATGGGCTGAGCAAGCGCGTGCGCAGAAGTGTTGCAGCTCTTGCTATAACTGCAGTCTTCTTTGGACTGTATAAAATCTCTCAAGAACCCTTGCGACTTCGTGGCCTCCAGCTTGAACGAGTCAATGCGGTCTACAATGCGTTCCCTCCTCACGCATATCTCGGTTAAAATATCCGAATACACTAATATTGAATAAGACTGGTTGTTTCGATTGTGTACCCATCCGAGGTGGGCACCAACCGTTTGAATGAGTGGTATCAAGACGGAGCAAAAATAGAAAGACGGTATATTAATGAAAGTAAATTCGTAAAAAATAAAGATTGTACAAAATCGGCTGTACCGAGCCCTCGCAGAATGTGGCAGAAAAGCCTTGACCCTCCAGTGACAAGTCATTGGCGTTGGGACCAGCGAAGTGATTTAGGACCCTGGCGCTGGTCTCTAAATTACAGTAAATATTGAAGATGGACGTCAAGACATTCCATCTGGTGCCAATCTCTCCGACGGTCATCGCCCGGCCGGCAATCCTGGAGACACTGTCGCCAGACACCATCCCAAGCTTGCAACAACTCCGAGAAATTGAGAAGGATATTCAAGAGTACAAGAAACAACATGAACGGCGTTTACAGCACTGTGAGACCCAGCTTGGCGTCGTTGATGCCCAGTATACCAACATGAAGGAACGGGACCGTACAAAGGTCAAACAGCTTAAGAAAGGTATTTAAATTTTATATCTAATTTCTTAAAATTACTTTTACTGGTTTTGGTGCCCGAATGAGACGGCTGGCTGATCACGGTTCGCGTCTCCTTCCCTTTCAGAACCTATAGACGGTTTAGCTACCGCTTCACGAGCTCAAAAGCCATCTCAACCGATATTACGCATCTCGGGTCCCTCTACGGGTGCTTCTTCTGCCCAGCCAGGTCTTCCACCGTCATCGGCCACAACCTCGAAGCCTATCGTTCGTGCTGGTTCAGCTGCCTTACGAGCCGATACGACGTCTTCAAAGCTCAATAAGAAGAAACGAAAGAGAGCGGAAGACGGCGAGGACTTTCTGAATGACACAGGCATGCGAAACGGCACACCGACGACAAAGGGCCACGGGCATAAAGAACACAAGTCTAAGAAGGCGAAACATGATGATCATGACTTGAGAGTATGTGCTTTATCTTTGGTTTTCCTCGGCTCATTCCTACTGCTCAAAGGCGAACCCGACTGGGTTTCGACGAATCAACGATTGGTCCGAATCTATCAGAGGAGGTCTACCTCCGAGACCTCCCAAGAATCCATTACCAGTACCACAGACTGACCAGCCGGACGAGGTCAACGACGACATGTCCGATCGCAAGCAACCACCAAATCAGGCGAGTAGAACCGCGTCAGTGTATTTTACGGTCAAATAACACCAATTCAGGTCACCGCACATGCGTATTGGAACTTTGTCGAGCCCTGGACGCGTCAATTAAAGGACGAGGACGTGGCTTTCTTGGCTGTCAGCGTGAGTGTCTTCTCCGTCTTGTCGCCGCTCCGCCCCGGCTGAGCTTTAATCTCCATGGATATTAGGGAGATGACGATGAGTTTTGGGAAGTTCCGCCGCTTGGTCGACACTATTCTGAAAAATGGGAAGATGAGGATCGGTTTATGCTTGACCTTCCGGCGCTCGAAAGGCCACCGGGCATTCGCGTACATAACCCCTATGCTGCATTCACCGACCCGCCTCCGCCGTCTGCGGGTGGTGTGTCCCAGCCAGCAGCCAATTCGGGGTTGCGTTGGGATCCGGCGAGCTTGACAGAGGCAGATGTGGCGACGGAAGAGCACGGTTCTGGACCTCTTACAGAAAGGATATTCAGCGCCTTTATTCATATCCCCAACAATGACCGAATGGAAGAAGACGACTCGTACAAGGGTGGTCCCGGTCTTGGGAGAGCAGCTGGTCAGGGAACCGTGGGTGATCTAGAAGAACGCTTGATGAAGGAGTGTAAAGCACTTGGTCTGATTCTGGAAAACGAAGAGGTTAGTTTGATCAGCCCGTTAGAGGATGCCGGACTAACCTCGTTGCAGCCTGATTATGCACAACCTCAAGATGATCAAATTGCTTCAGAGCTGCGTCGATGTCAACGAGCCCTTCGGAATCAACTGCAAATCAACGAATGTCGGAAACGACGACTGATGGCGCTCGCAGAGCTACGGTTGAGCTATGCGGACTATGAAGAAGTGAAAGAAGGAATGGAGAGGAACATTTCGAACATGTTTTCGCGACTGGGCAGCGCGGGCGCTCCAAAGGTGACCAAGAAGAAGAAGAAGGAAAAGGAAAAGGTTGCAGCCGCGGCGGCCGTCAACGCGTCGACGGGAGAGCCCGCTGGGATCAGTGGACTCGGACTCGTTGGAATGGATGGTTACCTGCAAATACCCAACGAGATTTACGAGCCCGTTTCGGTGCTGCGGCAATGGAAGGGGGAGATTGGCTCCAAGTTCGAATTGCTCGAGATGGAGAGCCCCGGGTTGATCAAGGGCTTGCCGAAGAAAAGTATTTATGAGGGACTCGAAGAGGAGATTGCTGCCATGCGACGAGAGGGAGGAACCGCCGTTGCCTCTGCTGCCGCTGCACCCCTCCTTGGTGGGGTAGGCTCTCCATCCATAGATGCCCACCGACGTGATCGCGTACCTGGTTCGAGTGCTCGTCCTCTTTTGGTGGATGACTCTTTATTGGACGACGGAGAATGACCGTCCAGAGAGCTGTTTTTGCTGTTTAAACCAATGTCTTTATTTTCTTGTCGCACGTATACGCTAGCTAACCGTTGTATTGATGTTGTCGCCCTGCCTATTACCTCCCTGAGTTCCCCCCTAAGAGCCCAGCCTAAGCCGTTATGCCCAGACTTGAGGCGAGACAGTCAAGCGACTTGGTGGACTCATCTCTGACGGTGATCCGGGCTCTTACGTCCACATCCGCGCTGCATCTCTTCTTGCTTCGCCCGCCTACCTGCCTGCCTGCCTGCCTGGCCAAGCAATTATCTGAGGACGGAGCAAACAACGCGGACACAGCCGACGACGGCCACGCTCGCGCTCGCTGGGATGAACGATCTAAGATAGAAATACACGGATACTATGTTTATCCTGGCGACGAATTGCTGCGGAGGTTATTTACAAGTTTTATTCCGAATTTCTTCGCTTGTTTTTGAATTGGGAATGGCCGCAGAATCTACGTCAAGGGAATAAACACTGAGACCCTCTTGGCTGCTTGAACCTCGACCACGTCCGCGCTGGCCAGTAACGCCCCAATAAACCGATAAAGAGAACTCGCAAACAGTCTCTCCAATTTTCTTTCACTAATTTAAATCACCATCCTTCAAGGCTCACATCGCTCGGTTCTCACAAAACGCGGGGCTTTTCTGCCTCCCTTTGCTACCTAGCAATAACCCCCGCCAAAGATCGGTAAATCATGGCTACAACCTCTGTTAATTCCTTCTACACCGAGCTCGAACCGTCGCGCACAGCGTCTCGGGCAACCGGCTACGTACCGCCAGGTGCGACACAAGCAAGCTCTGGAGTCGTCCCAGGAGCGACGACGACGACAACACGAGCACTTCCTGCAAATCCGTCGACACCTGCGTTTATCAACGACTTTCAGTGGGTCAACTCGTATCTCTTCATCCACAAGCTTTCCACGCCTTCGTACCGCTACTCGTTTATCCTTTGGCTCTTTGTCGTACTAGTCGTCCTCATCTGCGCCATATTGCATTGGACGGGTTCCCGCGGTGGGTTTCTGGGAGCCGCTTGGTCCAAATGGGCGCTTCGAAGACGAACTTGGCGCAAGAAACATGCCTTAGCACAAGCCAAACGGGAGGGAAAGCCGTTCCAACAACCGTTTTCATTCCCCTCAAATGCACAAATGCTCTCGCTGGTGCTTCTGTTCATCGTCCCAGTCGTCCTCTGCGTCCTCGGCCCCGATTACATTTCCCCGTATACCGACATTTGGGATCTCACCCACAACACGACCTCGAATACCTTCAAGGCTCGATTCATAGAGCTTGATTTACAGTCTCGCGCCGTCGCTTCCACCGCCACCACGCGATCTCCCGAATATACCATCTCAAAGGCATGGTGGACGATAGGCGGCAGAACTGGCATCATGGCATTCGCACTCTTCCCGCTCGTCACCCTTTTCGCTCTCAAGGCTCCCCCCTTTGCCGTCTTTGCGATTCCCTACCTCATCCAAATCCACTTTGATAAGCTTGCCCGGCTCCACCGATGGACGGGCCGCCTAATTTGGTTCATTACCACTATCCATGTTGCCACTTGGGGTGTCCAACTCGGCCGAGACAAGCGCGGCACGGGAAACCGCATTCATGCCGATGCGCCCGCTTGGATGTTTGTCTGGCAGTACCCACTCTTCATCGAAGGAATCATTGTAAGTTTATCCCCTTTCTTCCGTCGTTCGGCAACAGAGATGCCGTGCGATCGGCACCAAATTAGCCTCCCACCCTCTCAGGCTAAACTTAACTTTTACCCGTGCGAACTGTGAAACTGTTTTTGGCTCACTCCATCTTTATTACAGGCATACATTGCCCTGACTGCGCTTGTCATCCTGTCACTGGATTCCTTCCGGGTTCGTCACTATGAAGCGTTTTACGTGCTTCACATTATTCTCGTTCCCGTCACTCTCGTCTTTGCGGCCCTGCACTTTCCGACAATCTGGTGGTGGTGCTGGTCTGCACTCTTCTTGTGGGCCGGAGAAAGGATACACCGCGCGATTCGATGGGCCTTTGTCAATGGTTTGCTCGGCAAGGGTAAGATACCCAAGGGCGTCATTCCCGTCATGCCAAAGCAAGGGTCTCCCCGTCTCGCGGAGAAGAAGAGCCAGCTTTCCATGGCTCCAGGAGACAACAAGGCGGACTGGGAAATGGGTGTAAGTGCCTTTTTCATTCTTTAGTAGCCCCAGATTTTGACGCTATTACAGCAACAGCGACCTCCTATGGCCAACCGATTCTCATCTTACGACACATATGACCACGGCACCGGGTTCTCGATCGACTCTTATGCGGATTTCGACCCACCAACGATGAACAACCGTAACTCGACGTACAGCCTACGAGACGACCCCCACAAGAGAGGCTCCAACGGAACAGCAGGCAGCAACGCAGAACTGTTGCAACAACAACAGTACCCACCAGTTCCCCAGTCGCCTCGATCGGCCCACCCGCTGACCGACCCTCGGTTCCCAGAAGGAAATCCCTCTCCCACGTATCCTCCAACCGTAAACGGCTCACGACCTCATGGTCGTTACTCTCGGATCCCACCTCCCGGTTTTGCCTTGGCACAGCTCCTACCTGGTCGTGTTGTTCGCTTGCGCCTCTTGACACCTCGTCCGATCGTATGGGCTCCCGGTCAACATGTCCTCCTCCAAGTCCCAGATGTCTCCAAGTACACCACCCATCCGTTTACCGTTTCGGGTTGTTACGATGATCAGAGCGAGAACGGTGAAGGACGTGTTGTCGAGCTTATCGTCCGCGCAAAGAATGGGTTTACCAAGGACTTGTGGGAGCATGTCGTTGCACTCAACAATGCCGCCGATCGTCCCCAAGCTGCGTATCCATTCGCGGAAGCCGGCTATGGAAATGGAAACGATGTCGAAAACGGGTACGGTGTAGGTGACGGCAAGCAACAACTACAGCGTGAAAAGCCGGTGGCAAAAAGGCGAGAGCCTGGTGGAGTATTGCTAAGAGCGTACGTGGATGGACCGTTTGGAAGCTCTATTCGAGCCCATTGGGGTAACCACGCCTCTGTCCTCATTGTTGTCGGTGGTACAGGCGGCAGTTTTGGTATCTCCATTTTGGAGTACTTGTCGCTTTGTCTTGCAGGACGAGATGGCCAGACCTTGGGAGGTCGACCAGGTGGATGGGGACGCAAAGGCTTTAAGACCACCCGTGTGCGGTTTGTTTGGCTCGTCAGAGAATTTTGTGAGTGACCAGTCGCGGTTAACCTGTTGTTCTCCGTACTGACACGATTGAATAGCGCATATCCAATGGTGCGCTACGGTTATTCGACGCTGTCTGGAACTTGTCCCTTCCGGCGCACTTCAGGTTGACATTTTCGTCTCAAACACCGAAGTGGCCAAGAATAACCGAAACTCTGTCTTGACCGACGGCTTGAACGGAAACGATGAATTGCTCCCACCATCTGCTCGCTTTATGCGTCGTGACCGAGCTGGATCCAATTCTTCCGCAGATTCGTTTGTATCGGGTAACAGTGGCGCAAACAGCATGGTCGATCTTTCATACCTCCAGCAACCGATGAACAGCTCTGACGGTCTTTCTGGAGACCTTTATCACTCCAACGAACTCGGACACGAAGGCCACGTCCTGGACTATACCAATTTCGATGGCGAAGTAGACACAAAAGCGCCAGGAGAGGCCAAGATCAATAAACGGTTGCACAAGGAAGGAAAGATCCGTCGAGCAAAATCAAGACGTAGTGCAGCAGCTTCCAATGCCAAGAATGAGTTGGAGAGCCGTGTCAGGCAAGGCTCGCACGGTGCCGCAGGATCTATCCCACCACCATTGGATTTATCGGCACAAGACCGTGTTTTCCCACGAGCGTCGCCACGTCCCGAGGGAGTATCTCCAGGCCCACACCACGGCCTCCCATCTGGTGCCTCACCTCCGGCAACGCATCCTCCTACTTCATTCGATGGGAGGTATGCAACAAGCGCGGCTGATCAATACCGAGCACCGGCGCCTACAGCAGAGCCATATTTATCCCCCATCGACGCTGCCCAACGGCGATGGAGCCAAATGTCCGGCGGCGGCCCGGTGAACCTTAGAGCGCCGAGCCCAGGCTTCCAGAACTATGATGGCAACCGACTTTCCGTCGCGTCTATTGCCGATATGTATCGTGGGTATTCACCCACCCCTGGAGGTGGCGATAGCATCCGTGGCCTGGTACCAGACCGTCCTGGGTCCAGTGCCAGTGGTCCGCTTGAAGGCGAGCCACGGCTCGATATTGATGACCAAGAGTTGGAGGACATTCAGGTGGTTGCGGAAATGGCACGACCTGGTAAACCCAGGATCGACAGGATCTTGGCAGACGAGGCGGGTCGTGCCAGAGGTGCAGTTGCAGTTGCATGTGAGTTTCAACGTTTACAGGGCATCTTCATGATAACTGATGGTTTTTATGCTAGGCTGCGGACCCGCGTCGCTCAATGCTTTGGTTCGAAAAACCGTCGCATCGCAAATAAATCCTAGCCAGGTTCTCCACGGAAATATGCAAGGCATGATCACCTTGATCACTGAAGAGTTCCAGTGGTAAAGGGCGGGCATGTACCCTTCTTCTGGGATGCATGTCGCGTTTCAGGGATACCATGCGACCAACACTATTATCGACATAATTAACTTTATTATACTTACCCATAGCACAGCGTTGCGTCTGTCCATTATCTTTTCTTTCCCCCTTTTCTTGTCTATCGCATTCATCCACACGGACTTTAACTCAAACGGACTCCTTGTTCCCAATGCCCTCATGACGCTTTCGTACGATCTCTTGCCTCTCATTTGAAATGTAACGGTTTTGCCGTCGACATGGATTGCTTGACCTACATGGATAGGCTAGAATCACGTAGCTGGTTTCGAATAAACAACGTAAATGTTATACAAAATGGCAAACACAGCCCTAAAACACGAGTATCATGAGAAAGAATACAAGAGCAAGGAAAAAGGTTTTTGGCTGTCCTCCGAGGCGATCGTTAGATAAAAGGAAGACGAGGGTGTGGTCTAGGAATGTCATCAAGACTCTGCGATCCATGCATGGTTCATGAGTTCTGTAGCAGACGGCCGAGCAGTGTAATCAAGCTCGAATGTCTTTTGCAAGAATTCTGTGGCGATTGGAGTGATGTCGGATGGTATGACCGGTTTCGCGGTGCCGGAACCAAGCTAATGGAAATACTGTTAGGAGTATTCATATACACAATGAAGTACAAACCTTGAAGATGGCTTGCATCTGAGAAAATTCTGGGAAGGGGTGCTGACCAGTCAGCATTTCGATAATCAGACAGCCGACGCTCCATATGTCTGCTTTGCTCGTGTAGGAGGTTTGTTTTACAACTTCTGGAGCCATCCAGAAGACAGACCCTTGAAGGGATACGCGATTAGCACGAGGGAAGCCTAGAGTAGCGATTAGTAAATTGAGATGTAAGATGCCATTTATAACGCACCCTCTTCGACCTTTTTGGAGATACCGAAATCGGAAATCTTGATGCCACCTTTATTGTCTACGAGGATATTGGCGCCTTTGATGTCACGATGGATAATTGTCTGGCCATGCAAATATTCTAACCCGCGAACGATTTGCCGTACCCAGTTGGCAGCCAAAGACTCTTCGAAAGCACCATAGTTCTTGAGGAGCGACGCGACAGACCCTCCTGGGACGTACTCCAAGAAGATGTTGAGATTGTTGTCGTCAATGGCAGAGTCTATGGATAATCAGCGCCATGATCGACCTCCTTTGAATGCATACTCACCAAGGTATTGCACAATGTTCTCGTGTTGCAACGTCTTCAACAGTTCAATCTCTCTCTCCAGGGCAGTCAACATACTGCGCTTCCGCTCCTCGCTATACGAGCTTCCTTTGAGTTCGACTTGCTTAACGGCCATAAGTAATCCCCTTTGCGCGTCCATGCCCAAGTAAACGTTTCCGAAAGAGCCGGATCCGATAAGTGCTCCTCGTATCCATTTGATAGAGCGGGTGCCAGCGTTGGAGGTCACCTTGGCAGGGGTATCGTCCTCCTCTTCTTCTTCTTCCTCTTCCTCCTCCTCCTCCTCTTCCTCTTCTTCCTCTTCCTCCTCTTCTTCCTCTTCTTCCTCGTCCTCTTCGTATTCATCTTCGGCCTCGTCGACGGGAACCTCTTTGGGCTGAAGGCTCTCCCGTTTAGCGACGGCCGCAGACACCACACTGGCTGTTGAGAGTCGCTTCATGCCTGGTAAGAAGCTATCTCTGTTCCTTTTTTCCTCAATGGCGTGTTCGATTCCCGTGGTCACATTTTCCACGGTGATCATGCTCTCTGCTTCCTCTGGGATCGGGTTCGAGGGCTTCAATTCTGTAATCTTGCTCGCGCGTTTCGCAGCACGCGACGTGCCCCCGACAGTCAACTGATCGGAGGGATTGGGCGAGAAGGTATCCTGGGCGAATTTGAGAGGTTGAATTTGAGGCAACTCCTTTTGCTGGTGGGCAAATGGAGAGGAATCTATAGCGGGCGATGGCTCCTCGTCGACGAGGGTCAGGCGCATGGAATCACTATCGTCTGCTTCAATGGACACGCGCGGAATAGTGACGGCTGCCCGTCGCTTGTCTTCCTGCGACGAGCGGGGAGATGCCATTCCTATCAATGTTCCACTGCTCGGAGCCACACTATGTCTGATCGAGCGGCCAGATCCCATCGTGCTTGTACTGAATCGCGATGCAGACCTAGGAGGAACCCATATACCCGCTGATCCAGGACCTATTACGCCCTGTTTGATGCTCTGCCTCATCATACTGTTTCTCGCCGTCTTTTTGAGAACCTTTTTGTCCGCAAAGGGAAAGTATTCTGGCAAATGAGTTGTGATGAGTTCGGAAGGAGGACGATGTCCAAAAAAGTTTCGTAATTTCCCAAAGGAGCCACCTGTGGCGGACTTGGTCCCTCCTGGTGAGGTAGGCGGGGAGCCCAAGGGTACGCCGAGCCCACTGAGGACACTGATCGTGCTCGCACGATTGAGTTTCTTGTTTAGGTTTCGGTTGGCAGTAAGGGCGTTAAGCGACTCTTCTATCGGGCTTGTGGGTGCGTGTAGCGAGGGTGGCGTCTCTCCAAAGATTCTCTCCAACGCCTTTGAGCGCTTTCCGGTGGCAATCTGTCGTATGTGCAAATTTTCCCGTCCAGGATGATCGGGTGCGTGGAAGAGTGCAAAGAGTTCGTTTTCGCTTATCGGAGGCGCTATAGGAAGCTGATGAGAACAACCATTGTGCTATGAACGTGACTAAACAAACTCACCATCTGGGTCTGGTCCCATAAAGACACCCCATCCGCCGACGGAGAGACTGCCGTCCATCTCGTGCTGGTGATCGTGCATGGGGACGCCAAACTTTCTAAGAGCACGCTCCAATAGGTCCGTACCATCTTCAAGCTCTTTAACCTCGAACACTCGCGATACAGAGCCCATGTGAAACTTGATCAATTTCTTTCGGAGCTCTTCTTCCCTGACCGCACCCTGAGACTGGCCGCCCTTGCCGAAAGGTCCTTTGCCAACCGTATAACCGTTGGGAGGACTGCCCGACATTGACATGAATGTCTCGTTGACGGGTGATAATATATGTGACGGGATAGGAGCTGGAGCAAGGGTAGAGCTTGAGGAGCTGTAAGGATGCGAAGAGCCACTTCCATGGCTCCTGTTGGTTCCTGAGCCTTGTCTTTGGTGTGAGAGGCCGGCTGTTTGGCTCTGTAGACGACTGCGGCCCGCGGGGAGAGGCGATGTCGCGCGTGTAGCAAAGGAGCCACCGCCCAAGTTTCCGGGCGCTGGATTGGATGGCAACCCACGTTGTCCCGAGTTACTGACCCATGGAGATACAGGAGACGGGGCGGGAGGGAGTGGGTCGTTTGTGAATGGGGGTGGATGTGGGCTTTCCGAGGTGGGCGTCCGAATTCGGCTTGAAGAAGAGGAGGTTGGGACGGTGAGTCGAGGGGTCATTCGTGCGGCTGATGCAGCTGATGGAGTTGGTGGAGGGGCGTTTCTGGAAGGAGGACCGGTGCGAGAAGTTGTAGTGGGCTGTGGTCGAGGAGTCGGTGTGCCTGCCAACCTGGCCGAGTCGAGCCGTTGAATTTGAGGTAAATCCTTTTCTCGGACATTATCAATTTGTAATGGAGGTGGTCGTCCTCTCGAGTTTCGTACCGCAGCTGGAGATGAATCAATGGGATCTTGCTGTTGCGGCGTCTCGTTCTTGAGCTTGAGGCCATTGGTTCGTGACATTCTCAAATCACTCGACGCTCCATTTACCAACACTCTGGGTGCAGCTTGAGGTTGTGGATTTATTCCTGAGCATAGCCGCCGTAATTCCTTGACTGCTGAGCGTATCCTGGTGCGATCGCCTACAGAAGTGATTCCAATTTCTTTTAGGGTGTCCATGTCGAGTTCTAGGATGATATCTCCACGGATATCGTTGTCACGAAAGGCGGGAGCATGCTGAGCACATCTATTATCTGCAAGCCAACGAGCAACGTGAGGGTCGCCCCATTGCTTGACGAAATCAGCAAAAGCAATACCCTGAGGAGGATCTAAGAGTCCTCCTGGAGATGAACTAGAAGCTGAATGCATTCCTGTCGAGTGGTGGCTCTGACCGCTTGCGGGTGTGGCCGGTCTGGAAGAAGTAGTTTGAGCAGCTCTTCGTTGATTAATAGACATAAAAGACTGGTGAACAAATGGGCTGGATGGCGTTGCCGTCGTCGCCATTCACAGCGCCCAAATGAGAAGAGGGTCAAGATGAGAATAGCTGTGTAATACTTTTAAAATCTACGCATGCCGACGATCCCAAAGTGGCTCGTCGCAGACGCTAATGGGGCGATCAAAATCGTATCTTGTACTGGATCATATACAGAGCTCAAAGAGCCCAATCTCAAGTTCACTCTCGGTGCTCAGAATGTGCCCACTTCAACCGCAAAACCGATTCAAAGGCTCGCTGCGGGCACTCATGCCGGTCAAAACATGGTCATCTATTTATTTTCTTCAAGTTGCACGTTAAATTGACAGTGTATGGGCAGATAGCCATCGCTCGCACTGAAGCCACCTTCGTCTGTGACCAAGAAAAGTTGGGCGACGGCGTTTTGACTCAAATCTCTCAATGGGAAGAACCTTCAAATAGATTTAAAATAGAAGATAGCTGGGTTGGATTGGATGTCTGCACGCCGTGAGCACACTTTTAACGGTCATATGCATCTGACCCAATTTGACCAGAGGGATACTACAATGCACCCAGAGAGGAAAGGCACGCTTTACATCTATCAGTCCTGATGGTGGCGATGTGACCAGCAACGTATGCAATGTACCGGTCAATTTGAGGCATTGCAAGGCTGCACCCTCTGGCATGCAATTCGCATACGCTGGAAACGAAGTCAATCTGTCTGTCTGGAACACAGAAGTGGCATTTCAGCTTGGGGATTCTCAGGCCTCTCAGGCCACTGCCTCCGCGGGTGGGAAGAGGGCCCGCTCGAATGATCAACTCTTCCCAGGAGAAATCTGGCGAGCTAAGAATGTAAGGGATGTTTCATCTTCTGCGTCACTTCTCACACTTTGTAGGTGGCTAACGATTCTTTGGACCTCCGCCAACCTGTCAATATCTCCTCTTTGGCGTTTCTCTCGACGAACGAATCCGGCCCCCATCATAATATTGCAGTCGGAAATACTCTTGGCGCTGTTCACCGGTATGATACTCGGAAGGGCAGGAAGCCGGCTTCAAGCTGGAGTGACTCAAGAATGAGCGGAGGCATATCTCTGATCGAAAAGGGAATGCGAGAACAGTATGTAGCTGGGCTACAGATACTCCCGGGATTGACCGCATACACAGTGAGCTACTGGTGTCGGATTGTGGGACACAGTTGTGGACGATAGATATGCGCAAGACGTCCTCACCACTCTACGCATATAAAGGTACCAAAAGTTACTCTACAGTCTATCATGTCTTAATGAGCTACAGGGTTAAGTGGAAAAGTCACCAGTATGGCAGCTTCGCCGTCAACTGGGTTCTTTCTCGCAGGCTCTTTGGATCGCTATGTTCGACTGCTCAGTGCCCCTTCGGAAGGATCAGGGAACGTAGTCGGCAAACTCTATATCACCTCAGCACCAACAGCCATTATACCTATTGACGCTGCTCTAGAGCACGTCGAGCAAGACGAGGAGGACGAGGAAGAATCTGTAGCGAGTGACGAGGATTGGGGTGGCATTCAACAGGTCAGCAGTGATGAGGAAGCAGCGCCTCAAAATAGAAAGAAAAGACGAAAAGAGTAGGGAAATGGGTTGTATTCACAACACGTGCGCGCATTATTCAGGCATTTCTGACGGCATACAAAAATCCATCGTACCCTTTACTTCCGACTGTGGCAATAGTCGTAGCCTCCACAAGGCTACTTCCCTGAATATAACGCAGGAGGCTCCTTACACCCTCTACACTTCCATCGTCTTGGATACTAGAATCGGCGACGCGGCCACGGCGCACCACGTTGTCCACTATAATAACCCCGCCAGGCCTAACGAGCCGCTCGGCTTCCTTGAAATAGTTGGTATTATTCGCTTTGTCAGCGTCGATGAATGCCAGATCGAATTGCTCCTCTGAAGGCAGTTTAGAAAGACTCTCTACTGCAGGCCCCAAGATAACGGTGACTTTGGATCCAAAGCCCGCATTCTGCATGTTCTCGGTGGCCACCTAGAAATTTCCATAAGATACGTCACAACAATTTGCATCGGAATTACCTTTGCGTGAGTTGGGTCTACTTCCAGTGTCACAAGTTTCCCATCGGCTGGCAACGCCTTTGCAATCCACAGAGAAGAGTACCTAGGGTCGAGTGAGGGATCTGTGACTGGTTTAAACGATGTACATACCCTCCAAGCGTACCAACTTCAAGTGCTCGCTTCGCACCGATGCTCTTCACCAACAAGTGAAGAAACTTGCCTTGAGCCTCACTCACGGCTGGGACAAGTTAAAATCACAGTATTCAGAATAGGGAATAAACCCACCAATATCAGGTAAGCCCGATTTCTGACTGTTCTCGACAGTAAATTTGAGGTGGTCGTCTGGCTTGACGAGGAACGAGTTGTGGTACTCGTCTGAACGATTCCAATCCGCCTGTTGAGTGTGCATGGGGGCTTGACTTCCGTCAATGAAATACTCTCGTCCTCCAGAATCCTGAGTGGTTGGTGCGCGAGACATTTCCTATTAATCGAATGACTGGTGGTCGAGGTCTAGGTGAGAGTAAGGATGACTAGGAGAATGCTCCAGCTCCTTATCTGATAAGGTCTATTTATGTACATCCGCGTAGCTTCATCCGCAGCTGAAGCACATGGAGTTATATTACGTTTTTGTCGAGGCTGATTCAGCATGACTCAGCCCGAGCCACAAAGGTATTCTGGTTCTTCGTACATTGTTACCTAGAATAGCACAATAGTCACCTTCCCAGCGTCTATGGCGTTCTTGAGGGCCTGGTTCCCAAAGACTTCACGCATCAGCGCCTCTCTGTATGGGTCCAGATGTATACTCATGAGTGGACGTAATGCATCGACACCAACGAATATACACACCTCGTTTCCGGAATGTCGAAAATAGTCCTCATTTTTGCGTCGCGATGGCTGGCATCTACGACGATGTGGGTAAGCGCCTTTAATGAGAGGGATTCTAGTTTGCGATCAGTATGATTCCCCACATAAGGCACCCCCCACTAACCAGTTTCACCGAGGAGCTTTCCTATCCGTCCGGCAGTGCCAACCCCACCAGCGACCGCAGTTCTCTGAAGATACTCCGCATCTGTCAATGAAAAACGCGGATGATCACGCGATGGTTGGTCAGGTGATGCAAATCGATACGGAACTCTTTAACTCACGCTCTTGAAGTTTGAAGTGTTTTGCGAACAACTTGGCGATTTCTCCACCTTTTGTACCGCGCATGGTGCGAAGGAGTCGCGTGACTTCAGCTGCACGTAAAGCTGCTCCCGTAATAAAAATCAGGGTGGGTGCCCCTTTGTTCGCGGGTTTTTGCGTCAGGCGAGTTTTGAGCGTTGGCGTGACTAGAATACCTTGAATAGTCTACCTTGAATAGTGATAAGGTGACTTACCTTGTGAGATAAAGTCGGGGAGTTTCTCTAAATCTCTTTCTGTACCATACTCGGTAGTATCCGTGAATGACGATGCTATCAGAAAAGTCAGTTCTCTCGTGCATGCTCGGCCAATCGTGCGGATTCTGACCCTGAAACTTGATTGAATCAAGTTCTAGAGGAGATTTGTCCTTGAATGTTTTTGCTTGGAGGGCATTAAAGTATTCTGCTTGGACGATCGTTGATTGAAATGCGGCTAGTTTGGAGTACGCTTCTTCCCCAGCCTCTTCTAGCTTTTGCCTCTTTCAAACAACGTTTCAGAATGAAGTAAAACCAACTTTGCGATGCCTTACCTTGACGGCTTTCGTTACTTCTGATTTTCTTTTTCTTTTCTTCTTCTTTTTGGTTGTCAAGTCTTGCACGACTGCATCGATATTCTCGTCTGAAAACTGATACTCTACTTGAAATTCGTCATCGAGGTCGTCTCCGCCGGTGTGGTTGGGCGCCATGTGGCAGACTCTTTGTGGCTCTCGCCCCCGAGCCCAACAATGCTTTCCGATACAACCGTCGATGCACCTTTAACTGCCGTAATAGCTTTGATTTGTGCCATTCTTTTCTGCATCTCTAGACCGCAATATTCAAAGGAAATGAACACAATGCCACAAGTTGTCTGCACCCCAGATGAGGTTGTTTCCATCTCGGACAACAGCCTGGACGACATATCAAGTTTTCTGGTGCTAGATGTAGAAGCTACTTGTGTCCCGAGTACTGGATTCGACTGGCCAAACGAGATTATCGTGAGTCTTATTTTTTTCTCGGCGCCTAGGGAGTACACTGAGCCTTTGGTGAAAAGGAATGGCCAGTCGTACTACTGAGATGGGACAAGACTGACACAAACGATACTAAAAGACTGGTCGTCGTTGATGAATTTCAATCCTTTGTGCGACCCACCTTCAGACCAAAACTGCACCCATTTTGCACGGAACTCACTGGCATAACGCAGGTGAGATGACTTGTATTTACCCTCGGCCTTCTTATTTATGACTCGTTCAGGCACAGGTCGATAGCGCGCCTACCTTTCCAGAGGTCCTATCCCTTTGCCAACAATTTCTTCAAAGAAACGGTATTTTAAATTCCGAAGGAAGACCTCTAGAAAGATTCGTATGGTGTACAGGTGAGAGATCCCCCAGAGCGCTGGCGCATTATGCTTACAAGACTGCAGACGGTCCTTGGGATCTTCGAGACTTTTTTACAAAACAAGTTTTCATTTCAAAAGTTAATCGTCCTTCTTGGATACCTCTGAACATTTTGGATGTGCGACAAGCGTTTGGCTCGTGGTATAAGGGTGTCTACCTTCGCAAGCACAACAAGTACCCACATGTAAGTGCGCCTCATCTGCCAAAAGCTTCAACTAATCGTGCTCAGCGAAACGGCGCCTTTTCTATGAATCCGAGTTATAAGCTGAAGAAGCAGCTCGAATTGCTGGGTTTGGAGTTTGTGGGCCGAGAGCACTCTGGAATCGATGTCAGTCCCCTTCGCCATCCTCCGAGTTTTGTCACTGAATTGCTTCAAGGATTCCAGGAACATTGCGCGAATCCTGATCGCATTAGCCGCCAGAGGCGCAATCCTCCGACCAAACCTAGATATCTCCACGAACCGTCGATTCAGTTGGATGGGCGCGAATGGCAAAATCGTTGGCGATTATTAATGAATGGAAGCGTCTAAACCTCAAAGCGCCCATCCCCCATCACTTCTCTTCTGTCGCGCCGTCGCGTAAATTGCAAAGACATTCTTGTCAAAGTCTCGTTGCTAAATTTAACAATTTCATTGATGCGATGCACTTTTACTGGATAAGATGATTGGATTGTTAATGAAGAGAACATCTCTCTGATAAGTTAACATCCCGGCTACAAGGCCGTTGTACAACACACTCCTACTCAGTCCATTTGCATTCCATTGCAGTGAGACAGTTACTCCCGGAAGGCGATGCGCTATCAGAGATCCCAGAGTATCAGAAGTCCCACAGTGTACCGAAAGCATGTAATCCAGCTAAACGATGAAACTCAGCAATTTGCCTTGGTCAGCCGTAGAATAAACGTACCAGCACGGCAGCCCTGCATCATCTCATCATTCCCCTGCATGTTGGAGGTGATGAAGATGACTTCGGCTCCAAAGCTCTTCCACGTGTCTTTGAGAAGCTGCATAGTATCTGGGCGTCCTCCTCGTTTCTTCGAGTCCCAGAGAATCATTCTCTCTGGCTCGATATGTTTGCGGATCAAACCATTAATGGTGGGTCCAAAGGTTTTTTCTTGGTCAGAGCCGATCCAGATGAGGAACCTGTCTAAGGGTAAGCAAGTATATCGCTCAGGCAGTTCAAGAAACGTACCAATTAGGGCTCTGTATGCATGTAGACAAAGCAGCTCCAATACCAGTTCCGGTGCAAATGCGGATTCCTCGCTTGAACATCGCGGAAGCATGGCCAACACCAGCTGATACGCCTCAGTACAACTTCATTTCTGGCGAAAGAAAAACGTACCGAATTTCAATTCTCTGGTCCACACCGTCTTTGGGGGATCGGCGACGAGCCCCTTTGTAAAGTCGCCTTGAACACCACAGATCATGTAGTGGTATCGTGATTGTCGGCCTTCGCTGATAATCCCGAAAGCATGGTACTCCATAATCGAGGATCTGCTGATCCTTCCAAGGAGACCCTGCTGCATCCCGCGGTGGAAACGGAGGACCGCAACTTTGGGCGAGGGCTGCGAAAAGATTAGAAGAAGTCGAGCACGAACATGTGATAACTTACGATTTCGACATCCACAGGAACTTCTCGGACGGTGAACCAGGGTATCAACACACTAGACTATGTGAGAAAGCGCCTGGCAAACGAAATGGGAACACTTACAAGACGGTCATTCCCAGTGCAAACCAGAATTCCTGGGCACTGATCAAAGCGTTGCCATCGGCTCTCCACTGACCAGCCTTGATATCGTAGGTATTTCCTAGGATAACAAAGATCCAGGTGGCCTAGTTAGATCGTTAGCCACAGGGTTATAATCATAACGGGGCATGCTTACTGCTAGGCCTAGCCATCCGATGAAGCGATGGTGCCTCTCAAATACGTTGTGATGCGTACTAGGAGCCTGATCAGTTGCTGGTACGATGGAAGATAAGTTACTGACTTTCGGACCCATGGGAATGCGCTAAGGATGGAAATAATGACGAGAATGTTTGTGATAATGCCGGTCACGATGACAGCGTCATGCTGAACTGCGTGATGTCGAACAATATCGACTATCTTGTAGACCAACCATCTAGACCTACGGTCAATGCCAGTGCCTTGGGGAAAGGAACTCCTTACCCTGCACCAGAGAGAGCGCACCCGGAATGAATACCTCCGATATGTTGCAGAATGGAGGTAACCCCTAACTTGATGCTGATTGGCGCCCACTGATTCAACGGTTTCTTTAGCTAGGGTCTAGCATGAGAAAAAGGAACATACGCTGCGTAGACCGTAAATGGCGACCAGGTACAGGAAACGCAAAAACAGTTCGTTTCGCATTAAAATGGCGCAAAGTAGGTTGCCAAGCACTAAAGCACCGAGATGGTTTTCGGCGTAGGGGAAGCGACCCAAAGCAGCCATGATTATTCCGGCTAGATTGAACAGGGTAACGAAGGTGAAGAACTTTCGATACGTGTTGAACCAAAGCTGGAAGAGAATCCATCGGCTGGGCTTTCGTTTTGGTGGGACTGGCTTCTTGGCCGCGGGGTCTGGTACGGCGCCATTGGCTGGTGGGGATGGTGCGGGGCGTGGTATCGATAGGACGGGGAGACCTGAGGTAGGTGTGATGCCCTCGTGGACTGGGGATGTGGGAGATAGAAGGGTTTGGAGGGGTATTGATCTCTTTTCCTCTACATGAGCGCTGGGTGGTAAGATAGGCAGACGCTGCATGTTCTCGTAGAGGCCCTTCTCTGCGTCATCGAATTCTTGACTACCACCAAGGGTGGTGGCTTCACCATGAGACCATGTTGAGGACATGTCGATAGTCCGCTGGAACAGTAGTCAACAGCTAGAGGTGGGCAAGGATGGGACTTGGGGATGGCGATCACACGCAGTGTGGAACAACGCGAGTTTTAACCAGTTGCGGGGATTCTATTCGCGCCGTAAATATTCGGAAGCGAAAGGCGTATCGACGGGTGGCCCGATTGGGATTCGATAAGTATCCTGGCGGAGAAGGACGGTAGTAAGAAGCGCTTGCTCCAATCCAACTACTTTCCGAAATTCAGAGGTGTTACTTCGGGTTTCAGCGACCCGAGGTGAATGTATGTGGTTGTTGCGAGCTATGCCCGAGATGATGCAGAAGAGGCGGAGTAGGCTTGGGCGCTGGTAGTCCAGACAGGACGAGACGCAAACAGAGCGTCATGTAAATGCGTCATGCCACGTTAAACTCTCCTTTGAGCAAGGGTCCAGCCGCCATGATAGGAACGTGGAAGCAAATCTCCTCCCGTCCGCCGAGGGGTAACCATGCTCGTTAAGTAGACCACAAGCGTAGGAAATATTTGCTGTTAATACGGCATAAAATGACTAGTTGTACGCGAGCTTGATCCCTGCCAAGTATTAAGCCGGCATTGTGGTGGCATCGCCCAATTATGGTATTTAATTATTTTGCGAAGATATTAATCCAGATAAAATATAGTTATGCCGTCCTTTTGCAAGCTGGCTTGTTGTCATGTACGCAGCTACGCTAGCCTTCTTCCCCGTGATTCTGCCACAAGCTGTACCATGAAAACAACGGCTGCAGATTATCCTAGCCAGCGTATATGTCCATATATGGGTGGAAAATCAAGTCCAACGTCTGCCGGCATTACAACTGAGATCGGGGGATGGCGGATCGCTGCATGCGACAGACTGGAGGCTGTAGTTTTTTCATTGATCTGTGTTCAGAGGATTGCACAGATTCCGGTTGTATTATTGAACAATTTTATCCCCGCTCTACCGCCGCGTCGGTGCACCTTTTCATCTCGTTTCAGGGCCTCCATCAGGACTGAGGCGCTTGCTGTGCTTAATTGTCATAGAATCCACGTTATCACGGGTATCAAAGCTGATTTGAGTGTCGCCTGAAACCTCGGTGGAAGCGTTGAGCGACCTGACCGACGAAGATCTGGCCAATCGTCTAGCTCGTAGATGTCTTGTAGGGTATTAAATCTGGACTCGCGTGCCGAATGACCTTAGTTGCATGTGTTTTGCCGTGGAGGCCCCGCTAACATGTGGGTGATGATGTGAGCGGGGTAAAGGTTGGGATCACGTCGGGGACGCGGAGAAACCGATAGGAAGAAAAGGAGCCACCCAATCTCGGGAAGATCGGATGACTTCATTGTCTGATAGGCAACCATTGCGAAGGTTGAATCGCAGCCGCGACTACCTCATCCAATAACCATCCTTGGCGAACAGGCAGAACAACCTAGCTCACACCAAATCAATACACCGTAACGAGATTACAGACCTCTACGAAACATCGGGAAAAGAAAAAAGGAGAAAAAGGACCGTCTCATTCCAGATGCACTCTCCCGATTCATATTGCACCAGAAGGGCAGAGCTTGAATCCACGTTCACCTCTAGAAGCTCCGTTCCCGCTAACGCGACGAGTCCCCCTCAGCTGTTATCTACTTTGGGCCCCCCTCCGATATCGTGGCCTTTGTGGGCTTGCAGGTCCCGTAGCACCCCGGGATCAACTATTGTCGGCTCCGTCGTCAGCAGGACGGCGTACCTCTAGTTCAGCTTATGGCGTACCTGGCAACACACTCTTGCGTCGCACATGAGGACTTTGGCCTAATGGTCCCTCCCCTGGTGTAAAGTTGGCAAAGTGATGCTAACGAAATCATATCAGCGCTCAAACGTCGTTTCTTGGTAGTGAACGGGCACGAACATTACTACCGGGAACCTCAGGATCTACCTCTGGAACAACGTCGTCGACTCCATGAAGGTTTTCTTCAAGGTTGACATTGTTCAATTCCATTGACAGATCCGCAATATCAGAATCATCAATAGGTGGGGGCATGGGTGGATACGAGTTGTCAAGTACGATCGGTGGAGCAGTGCCCTTGGAGTTCTGGACAGCTGCATCACGAATCTTCTTCCATCCTTCGTACCGATTCACCAGTCGCTCACGTTCCCTGTATATTATCAAATTAATATCTAGAAATCGAGGAACATATTTTTGCACTCACGCAATGCGCTCTCGTTTAAAGTTTTGCACGGCCTCTTCGAAAAGTTCGGGGTTCATGTCCATGAAGAGCTTTAAGGCATTGTAAATCATGCCGTGAATTGTACTATGGGTGTTTCAGTTTTTTGAGGTATAGATCGAGACCCTTCACTCACCGATTCCAATGCGACTTGGAGTTTTGATATAGCGCAGGGAAAATGATGGGAAGAACGACGTGGAGATTATCGCCCATGAGGTTTACTATATATTCGTTATTCCAATAGTATAACGCTCTTTCCGCGACCTGGAAATGTTGACTGTTGACGCATCGTGCCAACTGCTGGAACAAGGCGACCTGGGTCTTCTGGAACTCGATCGGGTCTATGACATCGAGTACCTCTTCGACCTCGTTCAAGAACATGACCTCCTTGGGAGAGTTGACCTTTGGCCAATACTTGAGAAGCCCGAGGAGTACCTCCTCGGTGAGCGTACAGTCCTTCTCCAAAAATTGGACAACGCAGTACGCCAGTTGAGGATGGTAAAGTGATAAGGATTTGACCTTGTGGAGTGGAATAAGGACTCTAGTCAGGAAAGTCTTATGCTCCTCCTTCAATGGCAAGGCAAAGCCATTGATGATGGAACCGAGAATTTCCAAAAGCTCTGCGATACCGTTGTGTCGCTCGGTTTCGTAGATGAATTGGAAAAAGACGTTGTTGATAGAACGTCGAATGAAGGCTCTTAGATTTAGGAATTTACCGTAGATGCGGTGAAGGGTGGTTTTAAGGAAATCGCGCTCTCGTGGATCCTCGCTATCGAATAGTTCGAGGAGGTTGAGCACAAAGGGTTGGTCGATGTAGCGCTTGGCAATGTTGGTATTAAAATCCGGGCTTTCGACAAAGCGAAGGAAAAACTCGTAGACGATTTGAAGGTGAGGCCAGGCCAACTCGAGGACCGGCTCGTCCTCCTCCGGGTCAAATGCGTCACCTGTGGGATTGACCTGGGGTGGTATCGATCGAAACAAGTTTGCCGCAAACTGTAGAAAATAGGGCGTAAGTGGGTAGGTATAACCGACACACTTTTTGGTCTCTGTTACGCACCATGGCAACTACTTCTGGATAAATAGATTCGGTGATTACACCTCGTTGTGTCGTGATATAGTCGAGCATTTCGTGAAGGGTCTGTGCTTTGATCTGCTTTCCGCGGAGTTCAGAGCTTGCGTCGTTAAAGTCAAAGATTACGGAACATTGATGTAATTTCCGGATGAATAATTCAGGACGGTCATGGATCGCGACCTCTGTGGAAATTTTGTTGAATATTCGGTGTTTCCC
The DNA here is from genome assembly GCA_000827415.1 of Serendipita vermifera MAFF 305830. NCBI lineage: Eukaryota > Fungi > Basidiomycota > Agaricomycetes > Sebacinales > Serendipitaceae > Serendipita > Serendipita vermifera. The sequence goes on along the minus strand of KN824291.1, from coordinate 268,064 downwards.
GAAAGCCATTCTCAAAGGAGAGTGCACGTACCGTTGAAAGCCGGGAGACGTTCGATCTCCACCTTTTCTGAAACGTGAAACCGACTGCTTCTCTGCTTTCTAGGAGGTTTTCCGACCATTGGGATGGTGTCTTTAGGGGCTTGACGAAGCCGATTGTTCAAAGTGGTGGTAGCCCTGGGCGGCGTCGCGGGCTCTCCAGGAAGATGTGGCGTAGGTTTCTGATAGGGAGCTGGATCAGGAGGCATCTCTGGACTAACGACGACGATAGGAGGGGTATAGTCGCCCTGGGCTTGGTTCCTTCGATCCGTATTAGGCTGCAGAGGGGCCGATTGGGGAGCTGGACCACTTGATCTTCCTATTGAGGATGATGAAGGTCCGTTTGGCGCAGCATTTCCAAAGCTTGAAAGGGAAGATGTTGAGCTCGCTGGTGATGGCTTAGCGGGCGGTGGTGGAGGGGTCGGGCCATTTTGAGGAGGAGCTGGATTCTTAGAAGTCTTTGATGAATTTGATTCCGACGAACTCTTGCCACGAGAGAGCTGGTCGTGGGCAGGGAACGGTAGTGACCCAAGCGCGATAATAATATTACAAGAAATGAACGAAAATTGAAAGCATAAACCGATGTAAGCAAGCAAGAAATGAAATGTAGAAAATGACTGACGAGTGTCTTTTTGAATCCTTTCATGATCACGACGAGGTCAAGCTGCAGCTACGGTAAGATCCCACTTCGGCGCTTGCTTCCAGCGCGTCGCCACTTGCGATCTTAAAGACTTGTTTCTTAAATATCACTTGAAAGTGAATCAAATCGATTTGTATTATATTCACGCCAATGGGCCATTCTCTCAAATGAAAACAACCAGAAATCCAAATGTTACAGTGCTCGATTATTATTCTAACACGCCTAAAATACGTTCGTAAACAAATGAAACCCGAAAGTTCTCTCAGAATGTCACATACGCCGACTCCCCCCCCAGTTGCCGAGTTCAACGCCAGACGACAAACCTCGTGTCCCAAAATCTACTATTAGATTTCCCTTTTATATTTGAAAGCTTATGACGCGTCGCTTAAACGGCGCAAGGTGGGCACAAATTTGGTTCACCCATTTACCATCACCCTCAATCTATGGCAGAAGCACGAGTGGCAGCGGTGTCTAGAAAGACAAGCGAAACTGAAATTCAAGTTGATTTGAATCTGGATGCAGTTCCTGGCTCTGGTATCGCGCAGGTCATCAATGTCAAAACTGGCATTGGATTCCTAGACCATGTAAGGTGAATCACATTCATTCTTGGCCGTTTCTCATTTCATTTGTTAAGATGTTCAATGCTCTTGCAAAACACGGAGGGTGGTGTCTTTCTTTGACCTGTAAAGGAGACTTGTGGATCGACGATCATCACTCGGCTGATAAGTCCATACTCCACGCGTCTTGTTGCCATTGACTGATTTTTCATGCACAGGACTGCGCACTCGCTCTCGGAGAAGCTTTTAAGAACGCGCTTGGTGAGGTCCGTGGAATCAAACGCTACGGTACGGGTCACGCGCCATTGGACGAGGTCTGTCTGCGTCTTTCACTACTCCTTCATGTACACTGATCACGCTTAGGCCTTATCGCGTGCAGTAATAGACATATCGGGGCGACCCTATTGTGTGGCATCCCTAAACCTGACAAGAGAAAAGATTGGCGATCTCTCTACGGAGATGATCCCCCACGTCTTTCATTCTTTCGCCATGGCAGCTGGTGTGACACTCCATGTCGACGTTCTCAGAGGCGAGAATGACCATCATAAGTAAGACAATACGACTAGATGCTCAAGTACTGAACCTTTCCAGGGCTGAATCCGCATTCAAGGCCCTTGCACTTGCGATTAGACAGGCTATAGAGAGAACCGGTGGGCAAGACGTCCCCAGTACCAAAGGGGTGTTGAACTTATGAAGTTTCGCCGGAGTCGGAAAGGTATCACGGTACGAGTGGAGGATTAAGCGTTACTTGGGATGTAAAAGGTCTTCTTTTGCAATTATACAGAGTTTCCCAGCAGTATCCGCGTTTGGCGCTCAGCGTATTACCCCTCTTGAACTCATCCTTTCCAATCCCATCTTCAAACCGATTAATCTGCGAGTATTTAAATTTTAATCATGGAAAGTGGAAAAGATAAAGAAGGTGCTTCAATGGAGAAGGTTACTGGAATTCGCCACAGCTGTGGACCAAACTAACAACTGTCTCAAATGTAGGCACACGCCCATGTCGCAAGCGGAGAAGAGTACGAGGCGCAAGGACTTTTAGCATGCGCTGCTCCGGAATTCTATAAAGCCGCCGAGCTGTTCTTAGCTTGTATAGATCAAGTCACCAACCCACAGGTTACGCAATCACACCTTCGGCATGCATTGTATTGACGTTCTTATCAGACAAAACAAACTTTAAAACTATTGTATAATGAAAACAACCGGCGAGGAAAGGAATTGCAGCGTCGGATATCGCAAAGTAGAGAGGAAACCCAAAACTTGCATACAAGTCGGTCTCAAAGTCCTCAGATACCAAATATTTCAGCATCTATCCCCCGTTATGGTTCTCCTTCTCGATACATGGGTCGTGATGCTAGTCTCGCCATGTCTCAGCGAACCATTGATGACTCGTATATGGTTCTTGGGGGAAGAGTGCGTTGAGAACTATACGTTGTGCTTCCAACTGACCTACCCCACAGACGGATCCCCAAGACCCGTTCAATCAGTTCTGGAATAAGCTTGAGCAGGTTCTCGACAATCTGTCCCAACCTGTAGCATTTGCAACCATTCCACTCACATCTTCTGCGGAGAATACAGCTGCAACCGTCGAGATGGAAGGCACACAAGACGTTCCGACGGGCACCTCAGGCGGACAGCCGGCACTTCAGAATGGAAAGGTTTCCGCGCAAGCCGCTCTAGAGGCTCAATTGGCTATGGCTCTTGACGGAGATGATGAGGATGACGAAGAGTTTCTCTCTGGTATGTTTCAGCAACCAGCCTTAGTCACCTGCTGTTGACAAAGTGATGGCTCATTAAGATCTGGGGATGGACGAGTCTTTCTACGTGATTCCTTCCGTGGCCTCGCCATCCATGAAGGCTCTCCAATCGGAGAATGCGACCTTGAAGCTGGAACTGCAAAGTACCAAGACGAGACTGGCGCATGCTGAGAAGGCGATCAAGAGCCGGCAAGAGCAAGAAAGGATCCTGAGGGATAGCATCATCTTGGTTAGGAGAGAGGTATCAAAGTCGTCTTTCGTGTGGAAACGCACTAAATCACCCCTTTAGGCTCACCGGGCAATGTCATCGTCAGCTGTCGGAGGGAGACAGGCTTCTTTGGCTGCTCTAGAATCCACCATTCCTATCTTTTCTCAAGCGCTACCCGATGCATCTCCGCAAATTACTCCCGGCCCTCACACCCTCGAACGCGAGGCACAGTATGTGCGAAAAATACGCGAATTAGAAGATGAGCTGCGATTATCTCGGGTGGAAAACGAGAAAAATGTAATTGCTTGTCATTTATGTATTAAGTCTGTCCTAACCACCATACTCTACAGCGGGCCACCATTCAGCGGTTCCGAGAACGTTGGGAGAAGCTCAAAGAGTCTGCGAAGCGAAAACGCAGTCAGAAAGCTGCAGAAAGCGCGCGTGGTGATAGTGTAAAGGAGACGATCCAAGAAGAGCCAGAGCTCGAAGAGAATGGCGCTTGAAGATATTACGAATGCTTGTGTAATGGTCCGTATACTTAAATACTGAAATAGATACATAATATTCTTTGATTGATACAATACTTGGGAGCAAAATAGATACTTTTACGGCGTCGCCACTTCAACTCCGCCAACCATGACCCGAACCCTGCCAACAGAACTCAAGGCCTTGAAATCAGCGGTAAACAATCTAAATGATGAAACTGCTACAAATGTGCTAGAGACGCTCACAGATCTGCTTAAACTAGTCGTAAGCCCATAGCCTTTGGACAATTCGACGCGTTTTTTTGATTAAAATTGCTCTCTAATCATCTCTAACTCGCGTATAACTCATATAACGCGTATTTTAGAAGCCAAATGACGCGCTAAACACAGAACAAGCAGACAAGTTGACCTCGTTCTTCAATCAAGGCATAAACGAGCTCTATAAATCTTTGCCAGAGGCGACGATCAAGTTTGTTGCATTCTATTTCACGATCCTGATTCGCCAGTTCAAGAGTCACGAGCTGTGGCAATACGTGGGTGGCCGGGGTATTCTGACTGGACTGGTGGTAAGGGCGTAGTTCAGAAATTGAATTCCGAGATTCATTTCATTTTACGTAGCTTTATATGCAGGAGGATGATGTCGGTACGTGCTATCCATTGAAAGAAGCCACTGGCACTCACTTCGATCATCAGATGTTGTCACCCATTTCGAGAAGAACTTTATTACCTCCCTCTGCCAGCTTTTGAAAGGCGATGGTTTGCGAAACGGATCCAAACTGAATCCAGATTTCCGTCGTTCTGTGAGTAGTTTAAAGCCTTTTGCATTGCACCTGAACAGGATTCTCGTTAGATTGGGGCATTTCTTGCAGAAGTGATTTCGAAAAACCAGCAAGTGAGGAAATGGATGCTAGAGGCAAAACTTCTTGGAATGTGCGTATATAAAAACGAAGTCTCCTGTGTACCTCTGACCCCCTTGGCAGTAATGGTTTGAGCAACCTGATCCTCAACGAAACCGGTAAGCATTGGATGTTAAATGCCGATACCTTTCTGAGCTATGTCTCAGAGTTTCGTGTTTTGGACACCTGCCTTGAAATTGCTACACGTTTGGCTCCCAAACGGAGTGATCCTCAGGCTAGACGAGCGTTCTTTGCCGATATCTTCAACTCTACATCCGCAAAGTTACAATTTGGAGAAAGAACATGCAAGTTTTTGATGAAGATTATGGAGCAGCCGCAGAAAGGAAGCACTTGGTTTGAGGTTGGTTGACATTGCTACCGTCTCGCTCGTCTCATGCCTTCTTTATAGATCTCTGATCAAATATTTGCGGAAATGGATGGCAATTCCGATAGGTATGGTATGTAGTACCTACGAGGATCGTGCTCAAAATTTGCAAGGCTACATCGCTTCGTGATGCAGCATCTCGTGATCTGCGGCAAGGTATTTTCCGAAAAAGACACTTCATTGAGGTATATAAATCTTTATTCTTCACTTGTTTCGTATCAAAAGTCCATTAGGTTATACCTCGACACCGGAATCACATTCAATGGCTTTCAGCGCGACGCGGTTTGTCTCTCGGTTTGCTTATCATCCCATGCTTACTTTAATTAGGCAGAAGAGGTGATGATTACAACTTCATATGATAGCCTGATAAAGGTCCAAATCGACTATCCTGGAGGTAGGACCGGCCCTGCATTTGAAAGGGTTTTCTAATAGTACATCGCAGAATTTTCCAGCGCCAGATTGGTACTCTCGTCACCACCAGTTTGGGAGAACCCCAACGAGACGACATTTCATAAAGCATCGCTGGTCGTGATCCTTCATCTTCCAACCACCGAAATGGCGCGGTTTCAGAGTGCTTTAAAGCAACACGGACAGGTTTGTTACTTCCCAAACATACAGTTTACATACCAATGTCCTTCAAGGCTTCGAAGATCTTTGATAGTGCCAAGCCACCAAAGCAGTCCTTTTCAAGCCATCCAACCCAACTAGGTCGTTCGGATCCTCCTAGTCCACCGGCACTTGAAGTAGGCTTATCTCTCGACTTTTGTGACTTTCCTGACCCGATTCCCAGGAAAAAGCAGAAATCATGAAATCTTGTAAGCTGCTTCACTGTTCGTCACAAATTCTGATTATTGTGTAGTCATTGAATCCTCCCCGCCTTTATCCTCTCGGAAATCTGTCCCTGTTGTTCAAGAACCCGCAAACAAGGGCAAAGTACCGAGCGGTGCCACTTCAAAGGCCCCAGCGATATCCAAAAATGACCACCCTAAACCCATTTCGAAGCCCCAGGTGACGCACCAGCTTATCACCCTAGAAAAGGAAGAGAAGTCAGTTCGACAGAGTGATGCCCATGTACGTCGAGGCGTCATAGTGGACAGTGAGGATGAGGACGAAACAAATAAAGATCACCTAAAACTTCGACAAGAAGTGCCATCCCTACGCAAGAGGAAGTCATCCGAGCTAACTGACCTAGATGGTGCATTGTCTGGTCCTGCCCGTAAAAAAATACGCGTAGAGAAAGATACGTATAGGGAGGCACCGAAAAACGCGAAACATCAACCAACCAAGGATCTGCGCCAGCCTCTTGCCCGCGATATCTCGGCCCAAATTAACACGGTTCCCAAAGGGGGCAATTCCGTTGGTGCCACGGCGGCTAAGATATTCGCAAAGCCAGTGCCTCCACAAAGAGTTCCTCGACTCAATCAGATGAAAACAAGGGACGGAACGCGGCCGACTGCCGTTTCCACGCCACGAAGACGTCGCCAAATGGCGAAGACAGAGATACCACGAAGCATGCAAGCCCCTTCTCAAAGTTTTGCTGGAAATCCTGAGCGTCCGGTATGTGTCCACTGACCTTGGTGATATTCTCTTATACAAGGTAGTCGGTGAGCAAGAAAGCCGTGCGCTCCACTGGAGAGCCTAAGCAAGCAAAATCCGGGCCGCAGAAGGCAATATGGGAGGCTGAAGACTTTAGTCAAAAGGCTGCCTTGGTATTTCCTCCACTCGACCACCGCAATCAGGAGGACTCTGCTTCTGGAGAACTTCCTGTGGAAAACGTCATTCAGGGGGAACATCTGGAGATGGATCCGCAGAACGACGAATCACTAGAACCGGAAGGAGGTTCGGTTGGAACCAGCAGCCGTGAGGATGCAGTTGTTGAAGGCAGCATCGAGGAAGAAGATGCTTCCGGTGGCGAGGTTGCAAGTGATGAAGACGACGTTGTGGAAGAGCATGTCGAGGAGAATTTTCCTATCCCTGCCAACTTGAACATGGAGGAGGCTGCCTTCCGGGGTAATCATGCATCCAGCTCCTTCCACAGCAACATGGTAGAGGACGCCGGGCCAAGTCCAGAAGGGCTCAACCAGAAGATTGAGCCCTTTATCCAGGAGGTAAACCCTCCTTCTCCAATTCAGCCAACCATGATTTTGAGACGCAAGCTTCGTGATGCCGACACTTTCCGTCAACGCCTTTTACAAATGCCGGTTCTCACCGGCACGACTCCTATTCCGGGCAAAGATATTCCACCAACGGAGTTTAGTCAAGAGAAAGGAGGATCCTTGGTCCAGAGTCAAGTTTCGACTCGTCTTCAAATCAGCGCTTCCACTAACCAGCCCGGGGTATCCTCTCCGCATGCCGTTTCCGGAAGTAGCCACACATTCAAGAAGGATTTGTTTAATGAACTTGAGGATCAAGTTGGGCCCTCGCGTCCACCTCTGAATATCAAGAACACGGGCTGGCAGAAAGGTCCGGAGAAGCAAAAAGGTCAGATCACTGCTGCACAAAAGCCTTTCTCTAACATGGATGACAGCTGTTCAAAATCTCAAGAACGCGACGAAAGCTGTTGATAAAAAGAAGCCACCCAGGCACAGACCGCCACCACCAGTGACTACAGACGACGAAAGCGACAGCGAGACTGATCAAAGCAGGAGTCCCACTCCTCCCAAATCTGAACTTGATGAGATTGCGGATGTAAGAAACTCTTTTGGGTTCAACAATAGCCATTGACTATTTATAGGTTCTAACGTCTATCCAAGATGTGAGTCGATTAAACCTTTGAAATTTCGTTTCTCAGATCTTCAGACGATTCTCAATAAAATCAACGGCAAGTTTTCTGGCGTACGCCGAGAGGCGAGACTGGCCCGCACGCACCTCTTGGAGAATGCTGTTGTGGATCTGGAAGTGATGCAAGAGAACCAGTCAGTAAACTATGATCATATTATAACTATCTGGACTAAATCCCTACAGTGAGAAGTCCCTTGCACGTTTCATGAAGCTGGAGGAGAAGTGTGGAGAAGTAACCCAACAAATCATCGGAGACCTGGCAGAATTGCAAGTGGCCAACGATGCCATCGTTAACAATCTCAGAGGGATCATCCAAGAGCACGATGAAGTCACCGCCGCCACCAAGGCTGCAAGAAAGCCACTCTTCCCCAAGCTTCCAGCGTGCCTTGAGAAATGAGGCGCACATTCGTGATTCAAAATGTTCCAGATGTCCCTGTGTATGAATAATGATGTGGTTTCTTGAACCTGAAGAATGAATTACGTGTTACAAACTTGCCCCTCAGTTCTCACCCGAGACAAAGCCGTTGGGCCTTTTGCCCGGTTTGGTGGCAGAGCTCTCGACTCGCTCATCCTTGACGTCGGGACACACGTACCAACTTTCACCACCAGTCGACTTTGCCGTTCACCGGGTTGATAATTTTCAGTCTTCCGCGCAGATTTTTGAGAAGAGGAGCCGTCTACGCTGCAGGCAGTGACCGATGGGTACGGGTTTAGACAAAATTCGGGCTGCCTCTGCGCGGCCACTGCTCAAGTCGTTCTTCAAAGAATTTGGCTAGTGAGTCTCTATGCTACTCTAGAAGACGAGGAGCTCAATTTCTGACCGTCTTGGTCGTTCTCGATAGCCACTGCGCAACTCACCAGATAAGAGTCATTCTCATCTCTTGCGTCGTGATCACGTCTCTACTCTACCCTGCATTGGCACTTTATGCATCTTCTGGGCCTCTTTCGACGCTTTCCTCATCTTTGTTGAACCTTTTCCCCACCGACAGTCAGTCACCCCACCTCAGGGATCTGCGCGACCTATGGAACGGCCACGAGGCTCTTCATCTTCGCTATGATGCTACTGCAAAAGCAAGATGTGGCCTTGAACGTACCGTCCGTGTTGAACGCCTTCTAGTCGCCAACAACCGTCGGCACGAAAATGGCGTACTGAATAAGGCGACCCTGGGCCTCACCCTCAACCTTGAGAGACTAATTGCCACGAGTTTGGCTTCTTCGACTAGCCACTTGCCGTGCGTGCAGGCCCAGAATGGAAGCTGCTTATTCACCAGTCCCCTTTCGTTCTGGGATCACGACGAACATGTTCTGGCTGCAGACGACGACATTATAAGGACACTCAATAATGCAAACAATACGTTCTTTTTGGGCTTTCCTGTCACACTTGACATGGTCGTTGCGGATAGGGCCAGTTTGGAACGAGAAGAAGGCATCGATAGTGCCACCTTTCTCGTCTTGACATATTTCTTTCGCGACAATAATTGTCACTCTCAAAGTGGTCATCTTGCCTGGGTGCAGCTGGTGAACGACGTTATGCAGGGTAAAGGTCACGCCGACCCCATCGTAGCGCAGCCCAGGCTGCTTGCAATTCAGGTGAGCGTTCATCTCTTTGAACCCAGGAGATTAGACTGACCCGTAGTAGTTTGACGCGGATCAAACCAGACTGTCGGCTATAAGTGTCCTCTTATATGCCACCTACCTTCTAGTGTTTATCCACTTTTCTGGAAGTATGCGGAGGATGAACACCGTTCACTCCCGCTTTGGTATTGCTTTCACTGGTATCGTGGAGATTATAGTTAGTACTATCACCAGCGTCAGTGTCTGCGCGATATGGGGATTCAGAGTGACCATGGTTCCATGGTATGTGAACCTGACGTGTGTCTATATCTACTTACATCCTTTCAGGGGTATTCTGCCGATTGTTATAGTTTTTGTTGGCGCCGAGAACATGTTTCGATTGGTATGTGGCATAACGAGAAATACAAATCCAGCTAATCGCACTTCAGGTTGACGATGTTGTCTCAACATCGATCACTCTCCCTGTAAAGGAGCGTATTGCTCGCGGGTTGAGCGAAGCTGGTGCTTCAAACACCCTCAAAGTCGTGACTTGCAATGCGGCACTGGGTATTATTGCAGTGGTGGCACCCGGAGCAATACGCCAATTTTGCGTATTTGCGATTGTCGTTCTCGTGGCACACTGGTTCCTTGTCCATACTTTCTTCGTTGCTGTGCTTTCTATCGATTTGCAACGCCTCGAGGTGCTTATCATTTCCTTGGATCGGCGTATTTGACCTAACCTCCACACAGCTCCACGATCTCCTTCGTCAGGATAAATCCAAAGACAATAAATCGCGCAGCCCGTCTTCTCCTTCGGATTCTAGGTTATCCTTGCCAGGAGAAGCTGGAGGACTAAGGCAGTTTCTTCATGGACGGGCGGCACGAAATGGAAGCCTCATTATGGTGCTTAACTTTCTTTTCATTATTTACCCTCTTTTCTAATTTCTACCGCAGATGCTTGCAATAACAGCAGTACTTTATTCGATCACCTCCTCAGCAGTACCTGGAAACACTTCTGCACCCTTCACCCTGGACAAAATCGTTGCCCTCAGAAAGGCGGGCTCACAATCTCCAGCATGGAAACTTTGGCAGACTCTCAACCCAATGGATGATCCTCTGGTTCATATGCGCACGGAGCCACCGACATTGGTGTTTTTTGAGCATCCTTCTGCAAGCGAAGAAGCGAAAACATATCGCGATAGGAAGTTTACGAATAAGATGGCCCGTGGAGGCAAGCATATGGTCAAAATATTCGTCTTGCCCATAGCCACGACTACTGCACTCCTTTGGGTGCTACTAGTCTATCTCCTCAAGGACACGGAAGACAGGGATTCGGAAGACAACAGCAATGTCCAACTCGAACTTCCCGCCGTCTGGCAAAAGGGGTTCAGGTTTTCCACTTTGCCACGTGCGTGCGGTGCCGATATTGAGCGTCTCGATGCCACTCCCGACGGTTCCACCATAATTGCAGTCAGTTTGGAGAATGAGGTCACTATTTGGTCTCGGAATTCACGCTCATTCTTTGAGCTTACCATCTCCGACATTGGTGATCAAGTTTTCGTGACAGCAGTGGCCATGGATTCTGTTGGCAACTTTTGCGCCGTAGGCTCACGCTCTGGCGTGGTGAAACTGTGGAGATTGGATGCTGGGAAGATTGCCGAGCAACGTCTACTAGGCCTGCCCTCGAAATCTTCCCGTGTCGTCGATTTAGTATTCGAGGATAGGCCGGCACAACGAGGAAACCGCCCCTCAATGCTTCATCGGAGATCACTTTCGGGAGACACGCATACCACCGATGGCTATTTACTAGCAACTTATAAGGACGGTACAGTTGTCGAATGGAATGATCTTTTTGATCCAAAACCTTTGGTAATTGTCACTGGATCCAGCAACAATACAAAGGCCATCATACTACGACCTGGTCCGAACGAGGCACTGGGATTTGGGCTCATATCCAACAACGGTGGTGTACAGATGTACAGCCGGAACGTTCAGAGCTGGCAGGGGCATACGCTTTTCCACCCTGGCTCCGTTTCAGATCCTGTCGCAAAGGTCCATGCCCAAACCATCAATATCGACTTGGCATCCTTTTTGGTAGTTGTCACTGCATCCCAAAGTGGCCAGATCTCTATCTGGGATGGTGTGACTGGTCAGCGTTGGTACGCATTCGATGAAACGGTGGCCGACGTAAACCGCCTTCGACTCACGCCCGTGCCTCTTCGATCATGCACTGCCTGCGAAGAACTCTTCCCCGACATGTTCATATTAACAATCTCGACGGGGACAATCGCCACGATACATCGCTTCGCAGTCGATGACCCTCGACGGTGTTCCTGCCCTATGCTACAACCTAGCAATAACGCTCTGAGATCGCGTCAAAGTAGCTTCACATCCTCCAGTGCCCCTTTCTCTCGGCCAAGAGCATCTGGCTTATCGACAAGTGGCACCAATATATCAACCCCTGCTGAATTTCCCGTATCAGCACATGGGGTCCATTCTCGCAGAGGCAGTGAGCGAGATCCACCTCCTGCACGCCGTCAAGATGGAGGTTTCTATCTGTTCGAAGATGGCGGCGGAGTGCATTCGGATGCTCAAGCGCCGTCGCTACCAACCTTTCATCACTCGCGTATCGCAGAGGTATCGTTCGAGGAAGGAGCATGGGACATCTTGGATCATGTCATTTATGGTCTCAAGCGAAGTTCCGAGCTAGAAACTTTACAAGAAGATGCCTCTGAAGACGCAAGCTCCTCAGTCGATCAATGGGGCTCTCACTTTGAAGGTCTCGAGAAACCGGTGCTCGAAAGATGGCGATTGTGGGTGTTTGATCCAACGTCACCGAATCTTGGCATCAGAGAGTCTTCATTGGCTGCCCTAGCTTCAAGACCCAATGACGAAACTCCACCTCCTCAGCCAGCGCCTGGAGGTCTACATAACCGTACCGTAAGGCCCCCGACTTCGAATCCGTTCGTATCCCACCCCCATTCTTCTCGGACATATCTTGAACCATCCGCGTTTCCCCGTCTCCCATTCACCGAAGTCTCCTCTCTTGTCTCCCTTGGCCACAGTACATGTCTCGCCGCTTTCGGAAATACTGTTGGTCTTGTTACATTTAGTCCCGATCCTTCCTCTTGTGTTACTAGACATTCTCGCACTTCCTCCACGACGACTAACCCCCTTGTCGGGAAGAAACGGATTTGATAACTCTGCTAGATGCTCTGTGTTGTTCTTCTTGATATATACCGGATGTATCGTTAGGGGCTTCTTTTGTTACAATTGCTCAGTTTTTTACATGTGCACGGTGTATCCCGAGAAAATATTAGGTATCCATATCAATCTGAATGCACAAGTCTATGCGCAACATGAAGCATAAATGAACCGATGTGGCATAAAGGATTAAAATGGATTTAGAATGCAGCAATGATCCTGGAGAAAAAAATTGTATCAGAGCGAGCTCATTCACTGTACGGGGTCGACGTACTCATCTGCCTTGTTGAGCGCCGCAAGAGTGGTGACAACCTCTTTCCTCCTGGAAACAACATGCTCCGATTCGCGGAGGAGATCGTCCAAGACGTCTGGCTTATAAAGCTCTTGTAGCAGCTCACGCTGTAAGTTCTCCTTGGAGTGGTTGACCAAGGTGAGTGTGATAGCTTTGGGCACCATGTCAATCATTTCCCGCTTGACGACGTTGTAGTACGAGTGGATGAGGAGTTCTAGGTTGATACGATATTGAGAAAGATGAAACAGCGACTGTTTAATAGAAACGTACTGATAACCTCTGTTTCCAAAGTTTCTCTCTCGTTCAGCGCTGCCTGAGGTCGAATAACGGCTGGTGGCTATAGACAGGTCAGCCGCGATCCACAGTATTGCTAAAAAAATTTAATCTCACAGGTTCCATTGTAGCCTTCTTCTTGCTCCCAGCAGCTGGTTTCACAAAGAAGGAGCCAAAGAAGCCACCCTCGTCTCTTTTGAGGTCAACGTCAAGGTCCTTGTTGTTGTTGATCTGACCAGGTGCTAATTTGCCAGACTTTGGATCGGGGACAGATTGAGCCGGCTTATTGGCATTGAGACGGTCAGTGACAATGCTCATGGCCTTGTGACCGCTGATAAAGTCTGGGTGGGTGGTGTTCACATAGCATGCCTGCATACTGTGAAAGAATTAGATCTTAATTGGCGATGAGAAAATTCTAGATGGACTTACGCGACCATATCGGTGACAAGCTTGAGTGTTGGGGTCATCGCGTTTTTGAAAAAGTTGATGACAACCGCGTTGAAGCGTTCTTTGAGCGCTGGGTATCTCTTGAATGTTTGCTGTCCAGTCGTTAGACATTGGTCCCTGAAAGCAGATGGTCTGACTCACAAGCTTGTTTAACAGCTGGCCGAGTATTCGAATAAGCTCCTCATAGACCAATTGACAGCATTTGACGCTGGGATCCTCTAGCCGTTTGATTTGCTGCTTGACAATGACCTCAAACGCTGTTGTCCCTACGAAGAGAGAAGGTGTAGATCCCTGCATAATCGATCAGTCGCTTGCAAAGACGAATCCATCTGGGAAAACTGACCGAGGAGTTGTAGAGAATTGTACGGATATCCCCATCCTTGACTTGATCAAATGGATCAATGGACTTGACACCAGTATTATACAACTCGTGGAACACAAAGCTGATACGTGCACCACCGGACAATTCGTTGACCGCCAAGTCGTTGGTGTTGCCGTCAATCATAGTGCGGAACTCTGAAGTGAACTCGGTAATGACGGAGAGGACCACATTTCCAGCATTCGCATCCCCGTGTGCACCACCAAGAGACTGCAGCTCAGCATTAAACTTTGTGAGCTGTTGGGCGATGCGAGTCTTGATATCAGGGAGTGTGCTACGAATGTGGTGCATCAGAATCTACAAACATGTCAGCGTCCGTGAGTCTCTATCATAATTCAAGTGGCACGGACCATGTTCAATCGTCGGGCTAGATAGGGAGTTCCGCAGAACTGTGCTTTGCTTCGATAGGAAGGATGCGTTTCAAAAAATGTTTTTTCGGCCTCCAGTGCCGCAGTAATGGCCTTTGAATTGTCGATATCCCGTTGTCCACGATTGACGACAGGTACATAACCCAATCGCAGAGGAATGACACGACCAGCCAGAATGTCTATAACATCCGTTCCAGCGTCCATCAAATCAATCTTGGTTAAAACGCCAATCGTTCGTGTGCCCTCTGGGTCGACCTCTCTCGCCATTTTGAGACCGTCAGAGTTTGCCAAGTCCATATTACCGGGGGTAACAGCTAGAATGATGCAGGATGGTCGCGATATATACTTCATGAGCATGTCACGGATTTGTCTCTCAATATCCTTTGGCTGATCGCCAACTGGCACCTTTGTCAGGCCAGGCAAGTCGACAAGAGTGAGGGTGAGAACATTGGGCGAGAAAATCCGAAGGTTGATGGGGACGGGGGAAATTCCTAAGCAAGGCTGGTAAGCACACGACAGCTGTAGAGGATGCGGAGAAGGCGCTTACCAGCGTTCTTGCCAGTTTTTGCCTCGGTATCGCGTACGATCTCAGCTGTTACCATGTAAGTTGTCTATTGCTTAGAGACCGGATCGACGTACCGCGAATTTTGTGGAAATCAAAGAACTTTTCGCCTGGAAGATGAAGGAACTCTCCCCACTCGTCGGGATTGGTTGCATTACCACCGGATTTAGTATCGTCCGGCTTTGCTACGCCATTTGCTATCAAAAGTTCAGAGCCTGGGATACCATCCAAAAACTGCAGACGTACGTGATGGTGTGGCGGGCCTATTGATCAATTGAAGAACCTGTTTCAAACGTCAGAACAACGAGTAAATTTGTAGTGTCAGATCTCACCAATGGTCTTCTGGTGACAATGCCTGATCCTCTGGGCAAGAAGTCTCTGCCCACGATGTTCTTATTTAAGAATGGAATGAGCACATACGAATCGACAATTTCAACGGTACTTTACCTCTAGCACACTACTCTTTCCGCTACTTTGCGAGCCGAGGACACAAATTTGAGGGAGATCTATACTCGAGGTCGAGAGTCCGACAGCAGAGAAGACATCTTGGAGTTTGTTGATGACTGAGACGATTTCAGCACCGAAAGTAGCCATTGATTTAGTTTGAGGCAGTCAAGCCGGAAAGCAAGTGAAGGATGCGGGAGGGTTCAAGATTGGGAGACGGTGGTGGTGAGCCTTTTCCCTTTTAGATGAAATAAAAACGCGTAGAAAGCGAGCTGCGCAGATGCTGCGGCCATTGGAAAATCGTGGCCACAGTTAGCGGAATACGTGTTCCTTGACCCTACACCATCATGGCCGATATCAACGCCGTCGCTGAACAGTTCGTGGGATATTATTACCAACTACTTAAAAGCCAGCATACTCGTAGTACTCTCGTCTCTGAGCTCTATGTGAGCGGAATCAGCCTCGCCGATCAACCTAAGATGATGCTAATACCCATCCCGCACTCCAGCGGGACTCTTCGATGTTGACCTGGCAGGATTCACAATGTCTAGGAATGGCTGCTATTGCGGAAAAGCTTACGGTTTGCTCTTATTGGCTGCTGTGATATCATTGCCACTCAACTCGCACACAGACCTTGCCATTCGAGATTACTGATGTAAAGTCCCCACAAATCGCCGCACAACCTCTTCCTGGTGGTATTTTGGTCATGGTCACGGGATTTTTGGCAGTATGTCGCGTTTATCGGTGCCAGGGAGCCCCAATCTCAACGATCTACAGATCCAAGATAACGAGCATGAGATGCCATTCTCTCAAACCTTTGGCCTGATGCAAGATGGTCCAAGATATTTTGTGTACGATGCCTGCTTTTCCCTATCCTGATGCAGTACTTACTCCGATTACAGTCAAAATGACCTCTTCCGGTTGAATTTTGGCTAGAAACTTTGTCTTTTAGAAAGAATATGAACACGGATACTTCCACATTTTGATGTCAATATGACGCTCAATATTTGCTAGGCGCCTTGCCACTATGGGTCGCGCTCCATGATTCCAGCCAATCTACAACGTCACTATTGCTCTTCTGCAATGAGGGTTTAACACGACCGCGCGCGAGAGAAGAGAATATCACTTGCCTCCAGCCATTTAATATCTGCTCGGATTCCATCCAGGCTTTGTTCAAGTGGCATCGCGAATTTAGACGTGTTCTTATCTTTGAAGAACGTCATTGCGTCGTCCAGGTCATCTTGTGTTGCAAACCCGCGGAGAGAAATCTTGATAATGCTCCCAAGTCCAAATGTGCCTTCGAATCGTTTGTAGATCTGCAAAGGGGCTTACTGAGCACACATATCACTAAGAATGAACAATTTCTCTCACCTCGTCAAAGTTTTCCTTTAGGAAGGCAAACAGGCGGCGACGCGTTAGACGGTTGCCATTTAATCCGCTGAAGAAATACCTAGATGCATGTTAAAATCTCGTACATCACGTTAAATCAGACTACTCACGTCATATCCTGAGACTTGACATCAGTCATGAGGGATTTGAATGTCTCATCGATGAGCGCTGGGTCCGTAGTCGCCGTCATTGCCATCATAGCGTGTGTTTTGGCCGACGGTGTTGGTGGATTTTTATACACCTTTTTAACGGCTTCCCATTCAGCCCGACCTCCCCTGCTCACGGCGTTGACATAGGCAGAACGCTGGAAGTCTGGCAAAATCTTCGAGTGATCGACATTATCCACGAAGAGTTTGAACCTCGAGCAAAGCTCCTGTAAGACTCTGTCGATATAACTAGTCAATGGCGAGTGACCAAATGTCGGATGCTGGCTTACTCCTCGTCTTTTGCGGCCGCCGCTTCCGCTATAGCGAGAGTGCGAAGTTGGCGAACATCATGGGAGTCATCCTTGGATGGCTCAAAGCCGTATTTCTTGACAAGTGGGGAGAAAAGAGACTGGTGAAATTTGCTTAGCCAATTGACTGAGGGAATATATGGAACTTACTCTTCTGAAAGCGTTCATGTCGTTTCTGGTGACATCGCTCATTTCCCACCAAACGCGAACGATTGCGTTTATCCTTGTCGCGATGCTATCCCATACCAGACCTACGACTCTGTCAACAGATGATTCTGAAGATTAAACATCACTCACAATCGGTTTCCGACCTCATGGCGTCGATTAAACTTAATCCAGCACTTGTGCGCAAAAGACCCGATTTTCCTAACTGCATCACGTCGGAGATGAGACCCATTCTGTCCGTCACATCGAAAGGAGAGTTTGC
>KN824291.1:217842-250261 GCA_000827415.1 Serendipita vermifera MAFF 305830 | reverse complement strand
TTTCATGCCCACCATAGGGTTTGATTCTCCTCTTCTGTTACGTCACCAGTTTCGAGATACCTGTCCTGGCGTACCGTAATCGAGCCGGCGTTTTCCGTAACTGTTAAGACAGGGAATCCTATTTTGTTGATCCAGTTGTCCATGATATCCGGAATATTAACACCGGTTGATTCTGAAATACCCTCCCAAAGATTCACAGTGCGTGCGATGGAGTAAAGATGCTTTTTGAGGTAGATTGACTAAGGTGGCCTTGTCAGAGCCTTATGCGTATTCTGAGAGGGGGGGTTAATACTCACCACTCCTTTCAAGAATTTCTCCTCGGTAACAAAATCCGAGAGCATGCGTAGCACTATGTCATATTAGACGAGTAGGAATAAATCTCTGATTGACGTACCCGAGCCGGCCTTGGAGTATGAAAGTGCGTCGAAAATTTGGTTTATTTTCTTTGCATCATCACAAGGTACTTCAATGGGATGACTAGATCGCCTTGCATCGAGAGCAAGAGCCTAGATATTAGGAAGTATGTCAATGGCTAATGGACAATCCGAAACTGTGGTAACTGACACTTTGCAGGTGCATGTTAATAAACTCCTTTGAAGCACCCCATTCAGGGAAAAGTCTGAAATACCTGTGTGTCAGTAGATTCACACCGAAAATGGCCACACCCACTTGTCCAGGATTACGAGTTCACCCATGAGAGTAGCAAACCCTAAAATCGATTAGTGCCCATTCCAGAAACAGGTGCAGCCCGAATCACCTTCGTTCAGGTACAAAACATCCCACCACTCCGGCGACGTGATGTTCCCAAACCTAAAGAGATTTCATATATTCAATGGAGTAAAATTGCCTATATTGAGCGTACCATTGATGGGCGACTTCATGAGAAGCTGTCTCAGCTACCCCCTTCTTAGCAGCAATATCGCTCTTCTCCTCGTCAATAAGATACGCGGTCGTGCGTCCAGTGATGAGACCCTATCTGCCGGTTAGTCGTTGGGAATAATAGATGGGAGCTACAGACCCAGTTTTCCATGGCGCCTATTCGGAACCGATGTCAACCACTCTGAACGTCTCAAAGGTGTCCTAACTCACCAAGGTCAAAGTCGTGTGCCTAGAGACGGTCAGTGTCCTGGAATACAATGGATAAATATGCACATACAACAAGAGTGTCCAGTTTTGGTAACGGGAATTCGACGTCGAACATTTCCTCGTACATGGGGAGGCAGCGGACGTTCACATCCAGAGCGAACTGAATAACTCAACAAGTGTTCAATGCCAAAGTGGTGATGCTGACCTTCGCCTGATGAATGATCTCCTTCGTCGCTATTAGAAATGTCAGCTCTGCTTACAACGGATTGAAGCCTTGCATACCATACATCCTAACGGGACGGACGGCACCACTGATTGGAGACGTGTAGGACCCTTCGATGTAGTGGAACGGTCCGTTGGCAAATGCCACGAGATAACTCGAGATCAAAGGAGTCGTTTGGAACTTTGTGACTTTCCACCCGCCACTCGAGCCTTCGGATTTCAAGTTGGAGAACATTTTCGTAAGCTTTCCCATGCCATCACCCGAGTCGCCGTATTCGTCGGAGGTGGAGGAGTAGGGCTTCTCTGAGGCAATTGGCATATTGGACAAGTTAACGGTGTCCGCCCTTGAAACCATTGTAATGTCTGAATCGAGATTAATTCCAACCGAGGTACGGTTGTGGCGTCGCACCGTATGTAGCCTTAAAGGCGGGTTCATCCCAGCATGGGTATGCTTTGCGAGCGTCGGTGGGCTGAATGCCAGTCGTTCAGCGCTAGCTAGCCTTGTCCACGACAAACTTACTTGGAACCTATTAATAGTCAGTAATATGTTGTCCCAGTATTTTGAATTTGCTTACTGAGTAAGAGTATAGTGACTTCAAAGTGGCGTTAGTGAATTAGCAGTGGTGACGGCCTACGACTCACACTTTCTTCCCATCGATCTCTGTCTGTGAGAAATAGTACCCTAGATGGGAGTAAATGGCCGTTCTCGTCGATCGACATGCGTCGCACCTGTCATTGACCCGGTTAATGGAGCCTTGAAGCCAACGCGGAGCTGGGCCTTTGACGCCGCCGGGAGGGCCGTAGATACTTGAACAGTTACACGGTCTTGGTCCTTATCTATAGTTTGACCGGCGATCTGGATCTGCTCTGTCCTACACCGAGTGTAAATTGCCACAGTTTAGGTGTGTTCACTGGAGGCCGAGTGCTCACTTTAGTGCCTCAGAGTGAACCGATACTTGCTCAAGCTCGAGATCCGCACAATTGAGGACAATAGTAGACGTCTCTTCGAGAATAACAAGGCTAAAAGTGCTCGAGTTAGTGTACCATCAGTGGACTTGATCGTAATAGGGGCCCACTCAATAGCGACATGTCCTTCGAATTTAAGTGCTTCGAGGTCGGTCTTGATCACCAAATTACTACGGGCTTCGTCAATGGCAGGTTCGACATCGGAGAGGAGTCACAACGTACTAATGCAAAGGTTTGACGTTGCAAGGCAGACGGTAAGGGTCAATGAACGTTGATTTTTTGGTTAAAGACATTCCGTAGGTTGTTTACGATGGCAAAATTCAAAAAGTGAAGTCTGGGTTGAGAGAGTTGCAGACAGTGAGTCTGCGACTTCTATATAGACCCAGAGGAGGCTGCGTGTATCACATGGGGAGTTTCTTATTCCATGCTTTTCAAGACTTCGCAATGATACTTCCGAGAACAGTTTACGTGCGGGTTGTCAATCTTCGCTAGGCATCGGTCTTGGTATTTCCCATCGACGAGGAGACGAACTTGAGTTCTATCCCTCAGTTTTCGGATGCTTCGCCACGGGCGGGTGGGCCAGGGAGTGGTGGGCGGGATGCAACCGTCGTGCCGGTTCGGCGACAGGGGAGGAATTGGACTCGCGACTGGGTGGAAAGTGAATGTATACTAGTCGAGGCCGTCGAGATCAAAAGCCTTATATTTTCGGCTATTGATAAGTTTACAGCTGATATACCCCAATCACTAGCTGCCAGTAAGATACTCGAACAAGAGAGAAAACGGTATGAATTGAAAGAGTATATGAGAACATAGAGGTATCCTCATTTTCGGTGTCAGTGTGACGTTCAATATTTGCTAGGCGCCTTGCCATGGGTCGCACTCCATGATTCCAGCCAATCTACAACATCACTATTGCTCTTCTGAAATGGAGAATTAGTACAACTGTACGAGAGAGAAGAGAGCACTACTTACCTCGAGCCATTTCATATCTGCTCGGATTCCATCCAAGCTTTGCTCGAGTGGCATTGCGAACTTGGATGTGTTCTTATCTTTGAAGAATGCAATCGCGTCTTCTAGGTCACCTTGTGTTGCAAACCCGCGGAGAGAAATCTTGACAATGTTTCCAAGCGCAAATGTGCCCTCGAATCGTTTATAGATCTACAAAGGCCTAATTGAGCGTGTGTACTTCCATGAATGAGCACTCTTTTCTCACCTCGTCGAAGTTTTCCTTTAGGAAAGCAAACAGGCGGCGACGCGTATGGCGGTTGCCATTGAACCCGATGAAGAAATACCTACGCCCCATGTTAATATCTCACGCATAACGTTGATGTAGGTTACTCACATCATATCCTGGGACTTGACATCAGTCATGAGGAACTTGAATGTCTCGTCGATGAGCGCTGGGTCCGTAGTCGCAGTCATCGCCGCCATAGCGTGGGTTTTAGCGGATGGTGTTGGTGGATTTTTATACACCTTTTTGGCAGCCTCCCACTCAGGCCGACCTCCGTTGCGTACAGCGTTGACATAGGCAGAACGTTGGAAATCCGGCAAAATCTTCGAATGATCGTCGTTATCCACGAAGAGTTTGAACCTAGAG
Source organism: Serendipita vermifera MAFF 305830 (assembly GCA_000827415.1). NCBI lineage: Eukaryota > Fungi > Basidiomycota > Agaricomycetes > Sebacinales > Serendipitaceae > Serendipita > Serendipita vermifera. The sequence goes on along the minus strand of KN824291.1, from coordinate 246,390 downwards.
CAAAGCTCCTGCAAGACTCTGACGATACAATCAGTTAAAAATGTGTCACCAAATGTCGGGTGTCAACTTACTCTTCGTCTTTTGCGGCTGCCGCTTCTGCGATAGCGAGAGTGCGAAGTTGGCGAACATCGTGAGAATCATCCTTGGATGGCTCAAAGCCGTATTTCTTGACAAGTGGGGAGAAAAGAGACTGGCGCAATTTGATTAGCCAATTGACTGATAGGATATATGAGACATACTCTTCTGAAAGCGTTCATGTCGTTTCTGGTGGCATCGCTCATCTCCCACCATACGCCGACGATTGCATTTACCCTTGTCGAAATGCTGTCCCATACCAGGTCTATGGCATTATCAATAAGTAATCCTGAGGATTGGGCGTCACTTACAATCGGTTTCCGACCTCATGGCGTCGATTAGACTCAATCCAGCACTTGTGCGCAAAAGACCCGATTTTCCTAACTGCATCACGTCGGAGATGAGACCCATTCTGTCCGTCACATCGAAAGGAGAGTTTGCTTGTGAGCATTGTCGACCAAGGGTAGTCACACGCTCTGGTGAATACAAAACACGATCTGCGACAGATTAGGGTCGATACAGATTTATGAAGTAAAGACTTACAAACACCAGAAGTACCGGCGTTAAGTTTGAATGGTAGATTTGTATCAAGTTGGTAAGTCTCTTCTCGAGTAGTCATCACAATGTCACGACGGACGGTGCTCTCTCCATTGGCGTTTGTGGTGAGAAGATTCAGAGGGATTTTCCTATAAATAGTTAGATTGATAAGTGGTGAATGGTGTCTTGCACGCTTACCATAGGGTTTGGTTCTCCTCTTCTTTTACATCACCAGTTTCGAGATACCTATCCTGGCGTACTGTAATAGAGCCGGCGTTTTCCGTGACTGTCAAGACGGGGAACCCAATTTTGTTGATCCAGTTGTCCATGATATCTGGAACATCGACGCCTGTCGCTTCTGAAATACCTTGCCAAAGATTTACTGTGCGTGCGTGGGAGTAAAGATGCTTCTTGAGATAGATCGACTACGGCGATCTTGTTAGAGCATTGCGCATGCTTTAATGGAGAGCATACTTACCACTCCTTTCAAGAACTTCTCCTCGGTCACAAAGTCTGAGAGCATGCGCAACACTACGGCCTATTAGACGAGCAGGAATAAACGTTGGTAAACGCACCTGAACCGGCCTTGGAGTACGAAAGCGCGTCGAAAATCTGGTTTACTTTCTTTGCATCATCGCACGGTACTTCAATGGGATGACTGGACCGCCTTGCATCGAGCGCAAGAGCCTAGATAGTAAGAAGAACGTCAATAGTCAATAGTCAAACCGGAACAACAGTAACTGACACTTTGCAGGTGCACATTAACAAACTCCTTTGAAGCACCCCATTCAGGGAAAAGTCTGAGATACCCATGTCAGTAGTATTACAGCGAAAGGAACCGCACCCACTTGTCCAGGATCACAAGTTCACCCATGAGAGTGGCAAACCCTAAAGCTGATTAGTCTCCTTCCCAATCATAGGTGCAACTTGTATCACCTTCGTTCAGGTACAAAACATCCCACCACTCCGGCGACGTGATGTTCCCAAACCTAGAGAATTTCATATATCCGATAGACCACAATGATCCGGATTGGACGTACCATTGATGAGCGACTTCATGAGAAGCTACTTCAGCCACACGCTTCTTGGCAGCAATATCGCTCTTCTCCTCGTCAATCAGATATGCGGTCGTACGTCCAGTGATGAGACCCTGTTTGCCTATTAGCCGTTGGGAATGTTAGAGGGATATCACCCACCCAGTTTTCCATAGCACCTATTCAGAATCGAAGTAAACAACTCTGAACGTTTCAACGTGTCCTAACGTACCTGCGTCAAAGTCATGTGCCTAGAGATGATCAGTGGCTGGTATAAACCGAATAAATGCGCACATACGACAAGAGTGTCCAGTTTTGGTAGCGGGAACTCGACGTTGAAGACTTCCTCGTACATGGGGAGGCAGCGGACGTTCACGTCCAGAGCGAACTGAATAACTCAACGAGTGGTCAATGCCAAAGTGGTGATGCTAACCTTTGCCTGATGGATAATCTCCTTCGTCGCTATTATGGATGTTAGCTCTGATTATAATGTATAAGATTTCACATACCATACATCCTAACGGGGCGGACGGCACCACTGATTGGAGACGTGTAAGAGCCCTCGATGTAGTGGAACGGTCCGTTGGCAAACGCCACGAGATAGCTGGAGATCAAAGGCGTCGTTTGGAACTTTGTGACTTTCCACCCGCCACTCGAGCCTTCGGATTTCAAGTTGGAGAACATTTTCGTAAGTTTTCCCATCTCATCACCCGAGTCGCTGTATTCATTGGAGTTGGGCGCGTAGGGCTTCTCCGAGACTACGGGCATATTAGACAAGTTGACCGTGTCCGCCCTTGAAACCATCGTAATGTCTGAACTGTGGTTAATTGCAGCCGGATACAATGTGAGGTCCCACCATATGTAGCCTTCAAGGCGGGCTCATCCCAGCATGGGAACGCTTTGCGAGCATCGGTGGGCTGAATGCGAACCGCTTAGTATTAGCTGGCTTTGTCTTGACCAAACTTACCTCAAACCTACGAACTATTAGCAATTTGTCGGTTATAGTATTATGAATATGCTTACTGGGTAAGAGTATAGTGACTTCAAAGTGGTGTTAGTGGTCTAGCCACATAGACGGCTCACGACTCACACTTTCTTCCCATCGATCTCTGTCTGCGAGAAATAGTATCCTAGAATCAAGTGAATATTCGTTCTCGTTCATTGAAAAGCGTCGCACCTGTCATTGACCCAGTAAGTGGAGCCTTGAAGCTAGCACGGAGCTGGGCTTTTGACGCCGCCGGGAGAGCCGTGGAGACTTGGACAGTTACGCGATCCTGATCCTTATCTACGGTTTGGCTGGCGATCTGAATCTGCTCTGTCCTGCACCACATTTGAGTTGCTGCTGTTCACTGGAGGTCGAATGCTCACTTTAATGCCTCAGAGTGAATCGATACTTGCTCAAGTTCGAGATCTGCGCAGTTGAAGACGATGCTGGATGTCTCTTCGACAATATCAAGGCTGACAATGGTTGAGTTAGTGCACCATCAGTGGATTTGATCGCCGTAGTAGCTCACTCAATAGCGACATGTCCTTCGAATTTGAGTGCTTCAAGGTCAGTCTTGATCACCAAGTTGCTGCGGGCTTCGTCAATGGGAGGCTCGACGCTAAAGGGGGGTTCGTAACGCACTAATGCAAAGGCTTGACGTTGCAAGGCAGACGGTAAGGATCACCAGGCGTTGATTTTTTGGTTGAACACATTCTGTATGTCGTTTGAGATGGCGAGCGTCGATAAAGCGAAGTTTGGGTTGAGAGGGTCGCAGCGGGTCCGTGACCTCTATATAGACCCAGAAGAGGCTGCGTGCATCGCATGGAGAATTTTCTTATTCCATGCTTTTCAAGACTTCGCAATGATACTTCCGAAAAATGGTTTACGTGTGGGTAACATACTCGGGCAAGAGAGAAAAACGGCATGAATTGAAATTGACATGCGGTCGACAGCGAGATCCGCGAGGGCCCAAGCGGCTTGCCCCATTCGACCCCATCTTACTCATTCATCTTCATCAAGTCCTTCCGGAACCCTTTCAATCATGAACATGACCTCCTCACGAAGCTCCGCACAAAACCGATCTGGTTACTGTTCAGCCGAGAAGCACATTCATTTCGGCCTTGTTTACGTACCAAGAGGATGAGAGTTAGGATGCTTCCCAAATGGGTGCTCGATTTCGTCTGCAATGCCTTCAATGCCTGAGGAGCTTCTCGTTCAGTATACGGCCTCTATCTTCTGGCACAGGCCCTACCCATCAATGTGAAAGCTACCACAGTCACAACGGGTATCATTGTGAACCTGTTGGTAAGAGTAAGCGAAGAAATGATATTGCGAGAGGCATCCTTCACCCCAAGTCATGCACAAGGATAAAAGGCAGTGCGAACAAGTACAATGTGACGCATTGCTTGAGATGAATGGAATCTGCGTGGTGGTTAGATGCATGTGGCGACAGTTCGCCTGATCACCAGTACCCACAGCTTGCAAATGTCAGTCAATATCAACTCTACGTAGACCCCACCCAAATACTAAAGAGACACACCTTGCAGGGATTGGCGTGTTTCCCACTCTTTCCATTGCCTATACTACTGTAAGAACGGCCTAGGACCAACCGGCTGCACTTACAGTCAATTGGTCAACCATACTCTGCAGACTGGAAACACAATCAAATCACTCCTAAACGGGAGGGGAGATACACACATTGTATGCATGCCATTATGCATTGCGTATCCAACCACATCCAAGCATGAAAACCGTTTGAAGCGATACAGCGCTCTGGAAACCTCATGCGCTATACTGAAAGTCATTGAGTATGGTTGGATGGTAAACAGTTGTGCAGCTCACATGAGGGGAAGTGGCATATGTTTTCGCTCATGGTATGCATGATACTCGACAGTACGTTGACTATCGGTTAGCAAGGGTGTTGAAGCTGTTGGCTTCCGGATATTGAATCGTGGCTTAGATTGGCCAGGATTTATGGGGGTCGTTGGCGCGAAGATATGATCAGGGCTAGTTGATATTGTTCTTTCCCATCCCGATGCTTCCTCCCGGTAGAGTTCAGGAGGTAAAAGTCCTTCAAAATCTTCGTGAGAGAGTCCTGGTTCCTCCCGCAAATGATGCTGCAGCGGTCATTGATTATTTGATAGAGGCTTCTTCATAAGTAGCATTTACCTTGGAGGCAACGGCAAACGCAATTAAAAGCTTGATTACCCTTATTTTTTCATTCTTGAGATGCTCGGCGACAGCGAGATTCTGCGCGGCAGCAGCATGGTGCGCTTGATTGGAGGAAGAACCAGATGCTGTTCTGGGCAATGGCGGCTGTCTCAAATGAACAGGGAGCGAGCTAGCGTATCTATCAATTGCATCGGAATGCCCCACAGGCAGTTGAACCGCAGTCCAGATATTGCGAGATAAGTTTCGAATCTAGTAAAGCTTCTCAATGTCTGAAATGCTAGCATATCAATGCTCACATTCGATTGCATGACGGCAAAGTCTCGTCTTCCCTCATTCCATCGATCGTAGCTTGTACTATGCACCATCCGTATCAGCGGTGTTCGTCTAAGCGTAGACTGCCTGACCTATTACTACACCCGAAGTGAGTAACACACAACGAATGAAGATTTATACGAACCGGAACACCAGGATTAGACCCACCACGACTGATAGTAGCGGAACCACGTTGTTTGTTAGGTTGATGCTTGTGCCAGGGTGTCCAAGTACGCGACAATTCTATAGGTAAGTTGAATTATTATTACAAGGGAAAGTATGACTGCCCGAAGAACATACGAGGCGAATATTGTCACCGTAAGGACTGGTCCGGCTATGTTGGGAATGACCTTGCGGCGGCGATGTAAGTGTTGACTGTCACCATGCGGCACGGTATACATACGCTTCTGTCGTATCTAAAAACATCCGGAAGCCAAGAATATCGCGCTAAATGCTTACGCCTGATTTTCACAGTGGGGGGCTGGGGTTGGCCATCGAGATTTCGTCAATATACTACTCTAATATCCTCCTAGGACCACTAACCTTAAGAATAGAAGTAAGAGACTTTAAAGTTCCAGTCCGTTCTACAGGCTGGTTATTTTCAGGGTCGGACATTTGCAGCTAGCCACGGATGACGCGCGGGACAAAGGTGCAAAGTGGTTATTAGGCTTTGCTCCGACTTCGCCACGAAATATCTTTGGTCGAATGAGTCGCGTCGTTTTCGGTAAATAGGTCCATTCGCGGGTACAAATTGGATGGGCATTCACAGTTTTCTTATAGTTGGAAACATACCCTACAACTTTTCCGAGGTCAGCCTTTGTAGGAACTTACCGATACAATTGATTAAGGTCGTGTGCAGGAGCAACTGGTTCAAATATTTAGCACTGTGGGTGCCGTTGTAGGCTTCCGGTTCGTCTTTGGGCGTCATTGTGTACGAGAATACTCACGCGATCAATCACAGACTTGTTTTCGAGCGTGAAACGGGAAAACCTAAAGGATATGGGTTCTGTGAATACCTCGGTATGCTTTCAATATGTTGTCAACGTGATGTGACTCCCATCTATGCGTCAATTCTGACATATTTTACTATTCAACTCCTTTCTGAATCTTCTGATGACCATTCCCCATCTTCGAACGTTCATAAGATCACGAGACCGCTCAGTCTGCTGTACGTAACCTCAATGGAAAGGAAGTAGGCGGGCGCCCTCTTCGCATTGATCTGGCAGACTCCGACCCATTGTTAGAGGGAAAATCAACATCTTTCGGAGAGCTCCTTGATAATGACCATAAACCAGCTGCGAATAACTCGACAGAGTTTTGGCCGGGGGATCTACCTCCAGGTGTTGCAGTCCCTCCAGGAAAATCTTCATTAGATGTCATTTCGCAGGCCGTGGCCACAGCGAAACATGAGCAAATACTCGAAGCTCTATATGACATGAAGGTTGGTGTGAGATTGATCGATGCTATAAGAGCGTTTTGCTGAAATGAGTATGCAGAACTTCCTTGCTCAACACCCGGAGAACGCTCGTATGCTTCTTGTTTCGAACCCACAACTAGCCTTTGCGATATTACAAGCACTGATCATGAATGGCATGGTCGACGCCAGTGCTATCTCACGGTTACAAGATGGAGTCACTGACAAACCGCTCAACGGTGGTCCACCCCCTCCGCACTCGTGGCAAGGCGGTCCTGCACCGTATTATCCCCCTCCACCTCCACCTAACGCGCCGCCTCCTGCATCTGCACCGCCCGAAGCTGCCGGCCTTGACCCTCAGCAACAAGTAAGACAGTATTCTTATGTGGATGAAGCTTCACTGACTCACCATCTTTCAGGCAATGCTAATGCAAGTTTTAAGCCTTTCAACCGACCAAATCAATGCGTTGCCTTCCAATGAACGCGATGCCATTCTAGCTTTGGTATGTAGACCTTCAGTTCCCTGGTACCTTTATTGATCTTCTGTCGCAGAGGAACCAATTCATGCCAGGCTCTTAAATCGAGAAATGTATATTCTATGGGCACGCAGTACTCAGCATTTGTTCCATAGTTAGCTCAAAAAATAAACTATTCAGTAATACTAAAATATCTCCGAGAGAGCGAAAGTTAGATACCAACCATTCTATGGACGACGTTGATCAGACCCCACAACTACAACATGAAGAGAACGATCAAGCAGAAACCGGTAGTTTAGTCAGTCTTCACCTTGAAAGGAGCATGTTCATTTGACGCTCAATTGAGACGGAAGGTTCTTTTGGCCTCTTTGGCTGATGTCTCTCCATTTGTTGCCCTTTTGAAGGCGGTGACGGCGCTTTCTACTGTAAATCTCATGGAAATTTTGCTAGTTTAGTTCTATCCTAACATACTTATAGGGCAAGTCTTGCACAGGTACTCTCGTCTTTTCCAAATCAGGTATTCAGATCGAAGTGGAATATAAACGAGTACTACAAGGTATGTAACGAATGTTACATACAGGTTCAATACTAACAAGTTCTAGCGACGGCGTATTTAGCCAATAGCCTCTTCGAAGAATGGAACTACCAACCCGTCAAGCGGAACACCCAAGAGGATGACGAAGAGACGGATGATAGCGACGAAAGTGCCGAAATTGACATCGATCTTAGCATCCTAAACGAGGTTCTGTCTATTTACGGCAGTTCTGGAGGCTGGAGTGGTGGAAGGAACAAGTGGAGAAACAACGACGATAGAGGTTACGACGAAGATGAGCCAAGAGGGCCATTGGACCGGTATTTCGGAAGCAGGAACAAGAAAACCACGAGCTTGAGAATGTCCTATCTTGGGGAAGGTCATCCTTTGCGCCTACTACTGTGCGTATATCCGTGTATTCTCATGCCTTGTTAACCCTTCTTGAAGTGCTGAGAGCGCCGAGGGACCTACTACCGTATGCCAGATTCATACCTTGCAATCCGAACGGAGGATGGAACTCGCTTTTGATGACGAAGACAAGTAAGTTTTGTCCACATACGGTGCTCTCAATTGATTCACGGGATCAGAATTGTCAAGATCATCATGAAATCCTCGTGGCTGAAAGACGCACTCTCCGAGATAGACTCCACATGCGACTACGTATCCATTATCTGCAACCCGCCACAAAAGATCACAGGAACCGCAAAGGGTCGTGCAGCTGAGGCTGAAGTCCCAATTTTCCGTATCGAGGCTAAGAGCATCCGAGGAACCGTAGAGGCGAGTATAGTAAGGCTGCTGCGAAAGAATATAACCTTATACATAATTCAGATGGACTACCCTAATGACCGGGAGGTTCTTGAGTTTTTTGAATGTGGCCAGTCCATGCGGTTCCAGTATGTCCTATCTTGATTTCTGACAGCTAACCACTCAAGCGTGTTCTCGTAGTTATTCTTTTGATGTTCTTCATCATGCAATCCGGGCCTTGGCAGTCTCTGTCAAGGTTTCCATTCGCATCGACAGTGAGGGGGTGATGAGCTTGCAATTCCTGATGCCAACTGGACCATCTAATGAGCGCAGGACGTGGATGGAGTTTAGAGTGAGTCAAACACTATCCCAAACTCGTATAGTGTCTTATTTCCGTGCAGTGTTTGGCGAGAGAAGACAATCTATAATTATAATCGACAGCCTATAATAATCCGTCTAAGAAGTCAGGCTTTTTGGGAGAGGTTGCTATAGGAAGCCCAGCGGGTGGCTGAGTAGCCTTGGTTGATATCGGGAGATAGTCATTAAGGACATCGTCAAAGGTTGGGGCTGGTCCTGTTGAATATGAGCTCGTGTCAAAATAAAGCATGAAAGTGTATGCGTACCCTTTAATGCCGACTGCTGAGCAGAAGTAATCTCTGTTAGACCCGACACGATCATCCTTCGCAAGCCTAGCGCATCAACGGGCTACAGAGGTTATTAGGATGAATAATACGCCAGTCATATGTAGAAATGCATACCTTGACCTCCTTCTTAGGTGGTGCCGCAGCTTGAGGTGCCGCAGACAAGGCACTTGACTTGTACGTGCCAGTGGGACTGGAAGCCTTGCCCATGTACGCAAGCACGTCACCCTTTGTAAGCATCCCTCTTACACCTGTGCCTTTGATCTTTTTATAGTCCTTGATCCCAGCTTCGCTAAGGAGCCTGATGACAGAAGGGAACATTGGACCCTCAACATGGATATGTGCTGCAGGCTTGGTGGGGTTTGGAGAGGCTGGTGCTGAAGTTGGAGGAGCGTCAGACTTGCTGTCTGCCTTTACTGGCTTTGTAGGCTCTGCTGGCCTTGCCTCTTCCTCCTTGGGGATCTCCAGGTTCGAAATGTCGTCTCCTTCCTCCACTAGCAGAGCAATCACTTTTCCAACTGGAAGACCCTTTTCTCCTTCTTTTGCCTGTGTTATAACCATAAGTAACAGTGACCTATGACAAAGATGCAAACTCACGATAATTTTCCCCAATACTCCGTCCTCCTGAGCCTCGACGTCAATAGTGGCCTTATCCGTTTCCTGCAGCATCCTTTTATTAGTTTATGACGCGAGGTATACAGCCTCCCAAAAGAGCGCACAATTTCGAGTAGAACATCGCCGGACGAGAACGATTCGCCCTCCTTCTTCTTCCAAGATGCGATACCGCCTTCTGTCATCGTAGGAGACATGGCAGGCATAGTAAACTTGGTGACAGCTCGTCTATGGGGTGTCGAATGTAATGCTGTTTCGATCGTTCCAACGTTAGCGTCACGAGCTGCTAGAAGCGTCCCAAAGCAAACATACAACGGGCCAAGTATAATGTATTTGTTATACATCTTCTTCTCACGACTTGACTGGAATGGGCGAGCATAGCGGAAGTCAAGAAGGGTCAACTCGACGACCTATACAAAAGCAAACTTTTTTGCTCAGAGCCTACCTCGATGTCCATTTCACCGCAACTTCAGGCTTCAGCCAGAGCTGCTTATCGTTCAATATTCCGTGCTGCTTCCTCGACTTTTAAAGGCAAGGCCATCACGCAGGTCGTTTGTTCTTTGCTGACCTGGAATTGAAAACTCTAGGGGATCCCGAAATTCTGCGCGGTACGTTTTATCCACCGTGAATTTGATCTCTAAAGCTTATATATTGCATGATTATAGCATTTTCGTTGAAAACTCGTGGAGACTTCATAACAGCAAGGTCACAAACGGACGAAGTCGCATATGCCGAGAATGTCAAGGTTGCAAATGAAATAGCACAGATACTACGAAAGAATTTCGTTCAAGGGCGGTTACAGCAGGATGGCGTATACAGTAAGTGCAACACTAGTTCATTGTTATATTTACTAATGGAGATCACTCCTAGACCTGCGTATCACCCCTGACACAGAGCTTGGGTCCAACGAGAGTATTAAGGATCCTGAACCACTAGAACGACCGTCCAGAGCACGACGAAGGGCGAGGGAGGCCGCACAGGCAGGAGGCTGCGCTTCGTCGTGAGCATGCTCACAGTTTTCGTTTATAATGTTCATTCAATGTTCATAGAGCCGTGTAGAGACGATAATGCTACTTCTTCCGCCCTATTGCCTCAGGACACACCTTCACTAAACTATTCCGCGCTCAAGAAAGCGTCTCGTAAGCGAGAAGTCCCTGTCCTGAACGAGGACGACTTAGAGGAGACTTTCATCAAAGGTATGTTTGTTTGTAGGAGAAAGACTGTCTGTCCTCACTTTCGTAGGTCGTGGTCCTGGCGGACAATGTATCAACAAGAGAAGTACAAATGTTAGTTAGATACTGTCCAGTTCCGGGATCTAATACCCTTTCCAGGTTGATTTGTTGCACAAGCCGTCTGGAATACGCGTCAAGTGCCAAGAAACTCGCTCTTTGCAAGATAACAGACGGATTGCTCGCAAACTTATAATAAAGAAGGCGAGTACAACGACTGCATATTGTACAATGATTAACTATGAACACAGCTGGATGCCTTGAACAATCCAGGTTTATCGAAAGAGGAGGTGCGAGATGCCAAAGTGAGAGAAAGAAAGCGGAGAAAGGCAAAGAAAGCAAGGAAGAAGAATGCACAAGAAAGTGACGAGGAAGGTGACGATTCATAGGTGTATGATACAAGGTTGGAACCCCGGGAACTCAGATATAGTGGATGTAATGCCCAGGAACACGTAGTCTGCAGCTCTCACATCCCTCTCGATATCCCATAACGATCCTTTTCTTTTCGGGAGAGATTGGTCTCATCTCTGGGGATTGCATGATGGCGTCCTCGAGCTGTGTGGGGTCAAATCGGGAAGCCGGTTCGATGTGGCTAGACTCGGCCGGTGTGTGGCTCTGCCGCAAACGGGACCCTTTGACAGCAAACTCGTAAGAGCCTATGTCAGCGGTTGAAGTCACGGGAGAATCTTTGGGTGTTGGCAGATATGCCGGTTCTTGCAGTGACGGCTGCAGATGGCCATGAACCGGGCCATGTGCTGGCTGAACACGGTCCGGATAATGAGTACGAGAAATGTCTCCGTCTTCCTATAAGATATGGTTATTTATAGAAATGGTATTGATGCGAAGATCCGTTTAGTATGACGAAATTTCCTTTGTGGCGACTAAACTTACCGTGCCCATAGACAAGGGAATGGGGCTATCGAGCCTTAGGCCCCCTGTTTTGTTGACCCAGTCATCGCTGAATCTCCAAGTGTTTGTAGGTATTTCTCCCATTCTCGGATCTGCCAAGACCACCTGCTGCATTGCTGGCGGCTGCAACAAGGGCAACTCTAATCCCATAGCGGGTCTTTTCTAAGATTAGAGCATGAATACATTGCTCAATAGAAGATGTATCCCTTTATAGCGTACGGTAGGTCTAGAAGACTCTGTTGGCTGGGTCGAGTCTTCTTCGTTGGTGCGACTACGCTTCCTATTCGGTCTCCGAACCGGGGAAATATCCATTGAAGTGTCCATTTTTACCCGTTCAAATTGGGGTCGTGGTAGAGGCAAAGTGGTCAATGGAATTGAATTCGGGTTCAGCCGTGTTTACACCACACTTCCTACGCGCCTCCATCATCCTTTCTGCATCAATTCTCTTGGAGAGCACAAAGCTCATTCTTGAAATGATTTCGAAAGACTGTATATTTTCGTGATGCGTTTTCTGGGATTAAGGCCTTTGTCGATACCCGTCCCAGAGTTGGGATCTCCGTATGTTTGAAATAAATCATCAACAACTCGTATAGATTCTAAATATGGCCCATTCCATCAAAGAGAACTAGTCGCGTCTTCCTCGGGCACGACGTCCACTGCTCATTGACAACATGCGCCTCCGGTCCGACTCGGACAGCCTAGTGGTTCTATTCAGCACGATTCGCGAAATGATCTGCGATATTTATAGACCGCATATTCTATACATCCCACTCCAGCTCAAGTACATAGTCACGCTTGCTTCGTTTTCACGTTGTGTCGGCGAATTTCTTTCATGGTTACACAAGTACGGGTTTCCGGAGCCGCTTCGTGTCACAACGCATTCCTGGAAGCGAGACAAGTGCCCTATATAAGCAACGGTTCACCTCATCGTGGGCCTTTGGAATTCACCTCTTATCCAAGATGCTCCGGTCCACATTCTTTTCTGCGCTCATCCTCCCTTTCCTTACCAATGCTACTCCTGTCGAGTTGGCTGCTCGCGCGAGCTGCACTGTCAGTACTTATACCGATGTAGCCAACGTCTCCGCATGCACAGCTATCACTATAGCTGGTCAGACCGTCCCAGCCGGCCAGACATTGGCTCTCAGTGGTTTGAAGGACGGAACTACCGTCACATTGAGCGGGAACATCGTCTTTGCCACCGGTACTCATTGGACGGGTAACCTATTCTCCCTCTCGGGTGGTAAAATTGCTTTCGACGGAAAGGGACATACCATCGACGGAAACGGTGCTTGGTATTGTATGTACCAGTGGGAAATGCCTTTTCGATGCACTTAACGAGGTTATAGGGGACGGCCAAGGAACGAACGGTGGCGTGGACAAGCCTAAATAGTGAGTCTACTCCAGTACTTCGGACACTCTCTTATCGATTCTTCAGCACGGTATACCTCAAGCACTCGGGTACATTTAAGAACGTGGTTGTCAAAAGTGAGATTCCGCATGGTATCCTAAATTGGAAACCAATTATCATCTAGACGTCCCGGGACACGCCTTCTCCGTCCATAACCCCGCTGCACTTACAATTAGTGCCGGTAAGCGCCTTTCTCCTCTCTCTGACGTAAATACTAATGTGTCCGCATAGTCACATATGACAACAGTGCCGGCGCATCCTTGGGACATAACACAGACGGCTTTGATGTCTCCTCATCAACCAATTTGACAATCACGTATGTTTCTCTAATACCAGCTGGGGCCTTTTTACTTACTAAATTCTGTGTTCACCTTCAGTGGTTGCACCATTATCAACCAAGATGATTGTATCGCAATCAACGACGCCAAGAATTTGGTCTTTTCCAATAATTCGTGCACAGGTGGACATGGAATAAGTATTGGATCGATCAAAACCGGCAATGTGGTCGATGGTGTATTGATTTCCAATAACAAGGTGATAAGTAACCAACAAGGTATGTCTGATTGACATTCTATTGATTGTCTCTCACCCTAGCGGATTAGGACTTCGAATCAAGACCTATGCCGATAACACCAACGCGTCGGTATCCAATGTCGTCTATAAGGACAACACTGTTACGGGAGCGTGAGTCCTTGCTATCAAGATAATCGTCAGCAGCAGGCTGATACTCTGTTATAGAACCAGCTATGGTGTCATGATTGTGCAGGACTATGTCAGTACTAGTGCCAAAGATGTCTCCACAAGTAACTCACCTTGAACCTGTAGACAAACACAGGGGAAACAGGAACTGCAACTGCAGGTATCACCATCAAGAATGTCTCATTCCAAGGAACCAATACGGTCTCCACGGTATCGAGCGCCACGATGGTCAAGGTCCTCTGCTACCCTGGCTCTTGCACAGGTACTTGGGACTGGAGTGGCTTGAAGACGAGTGGAGGAAAGAAGGGGACCAATGTTGGTATGTGCTGTTTCTGCCTCCTCTTTTGCTCTTGTTCTAACGAGACATTCAAGGTGGGGCACCGATCACCGGCTACACCTTTTAGTACCCGCTTCTACTTGTATACTTCCTTGCCCAAAAGATTGCTCTTACTGAATAGACGTGTCAAATTAAACCGTGAGAGAAACTAAAGCTCAAGCGAAGAATGAAATGAAATGAATTCGGGGTGGCCATATCTAGCCAGCCGAGCCGAGTCGTCAGCCATGGCTGGTAGGTCGTTCTGGGGCCAATAAGCGGTGTTATGTAAATTACCCTAATGCAATATGTCGTCAACGATATTACTGAATATATTCTCTTCAACGCGTACGCGTACAGTGCTCTAGTACTGGGTCTCGGTCACTCATTGCTAGAATTGAAATGTGTCATGGGTTCTGCGCTAATTCTCGCTTTCCCTCTGCCGCGTTCGACCAGACTTTTCGATTTATTTTTCGAAATCCCGGGATCTTTTCGAAAGATTAAACAAAGATCCGGAGAATTAGTAACGCCCTCGTCCCTGTGATTGTGCACAAAATTCTCCGCACGTGAATCCTCTGCCCCCGGTAGGCAATGAACGTGCAACTTGGACCCGTTCCAACCAGTTTCTTTCTGCATGACTTCCAGATTACAACAAATATTCAACCACTTTGGCCGGCACAGCGAAATGTCTGGTATGATCATCGTCCTGGCTTTCGCGTCTAGGTGACTCATCCGTACCCTGTAGCAGAGACCTGGCAAAGCGTGCCATTGGCACCTCCAGATAGGTATGAGATGGTTTAGAGGCTTTGATGAGGTTTTGTTCACTTACCGAATAAATCCGAAGCATCTTCAAACTTACTGCCGCCTATAAAAGCGATACGTTCCCCCAAAAGGTCAATTTAGGCGTGGGAGCCTATAGGGATGACTCTAATAAGCCTTGGGTGTTGCCAGTGGTCAAAAAGGTTCGATTTCTTTGCGAATATCACAAGCGCGCAAGTTCTCATAAACCGCAGGCGACTAACATCCTACTTAATGATCCAGCTTTGGATCATGAATATCTTCCTATAACCGGGCTTCCAGAGTTCAATAGCGCCGCCGCCAAGCTCATCCTTGGGAAAGATTCGGTAGCATTGCGAGAACAGCGGGTGGCGAGGTATGAGATCTACGATTGCGCTCCTGGTTGTGTAGTTTAAGCAACCTAAAAGTTCCCAAACAATCTCAGGGACGGGTGCAAATCATCTGGGGGCCCTCTTTCTCAGCCGGTTTTACACCTTCAACGGTCCCAAGCAAATCTACCTTAGCAATCCAACTTGGGGTACGCGATTCATTGGATTAGGTATCAGCATCTAACATTTCTGAACTGTAGCCAATCATCACGCGATTTTCAAGAACGTCGGCATCGAACCCGTCGACTATGCTTATTTTGACCCCAAGACGGTTGGGCTCGACTTTGACGGGTTTATATCCGCCTTGAAATCGGCTCCAGAACGTTCTCCATTCCTTTTGCACGCATGCGCGCATAACCCGACAGGAGTTGATCCAACCGAGGAGCAATGGGAGAAGATCGCAGATGTATTCCTTCAGAAGAAACATTTTGCATTCTTTGACTGTGCATATCAAGGCTTTGCAAGTGGAGATCTGGACAGAGACGCGTGGGCTGTACGTTTTGTCTGCCCCCCTTCAATGGTCTTACTCACACAAAAAGGGCAGGTTCGCTACTTTGAGGGCAGAAATGTCCCCATGCTCGTTTGCCAGGTTGGGGGTTTACGTTATTTGTTTGCTTAACAATTGACCCGATTGGCTGGCAGAGTTTTGCAAAGAATGCCGGTCTATATGGCGAGCGAGTCGGCGCTCTTCACTTTATTGGCGTCGACAAGGCCGCTACCGAAAGGATAAAGAGCCAAGTCTCCGTCTTGCAAAGAAGCGAGATCAGTAATCCGCCATCACATGGTGCCCGGATTGTACGTTGGTGATGAAATGGAAAGTCCCAGAAACTCACCACCCGTCATTTCTAGATGGCTCTTATTATGAATGATGAGGCACTCTTCGAGCAATGGAAAGAAGATATCAGAACAATGGCGCACCGGATCATCGACATGCGCAAGAAGCTTCACCATGTATTAACGCAGGAGCTCCATACTCCTGGAAACTGGGACCACATTCTACGCCAGATCGGCATGTTCAGGCAAGTTTGGCCTATTTGAGCCTCAAACCCTTTACTTACAATGTGGACCAGCTTTACCGGCCTGAACGCCGCTCAGTCTGCCGCTATGGTTGAAAAGGCCCATATTTACATGACCGGTGAGCCTGGAATTGCCGACTTGGGATTCGAGCTCACATAAGATACTCTAGGCAACGGACGTATCAGCATGACGGGCATCAACTCGAAAAATCTTCACTATGTCGCAGAGTCTTTGGACAAGGCGGTCAAGGGAGAGTTATAAGGATCTTTATAGCTGCCGTGTATCTGCAGCTTTATTTATTTTGCTTCGTATCACCTAGACTTTCAAGGCTTCAGGCCACGTATATCAGCCGATTTCACCTCTCCATCTAATATCAATTCGGCCTTGGAAATATTCAGTGTCTTGTTCTCGATTAAAGAATCACTACCTCTCACCATGACTTTTCCCGTTCCTGGGCCATTGCATATACCCCAAACGGAGTGACCGCTGGCCATCCATAGCCCCTTTCCCAGGTTACCTATGATCGGCTTGTTTCGCGTAGACTCGGGTCGGAAGCAGGCCTGTGTCGATTCAATTTTCGCATCCTTAAACTTCTCGGAGATAAACTCGAGACGCTTCTGATGGTTCTTTATTGCGATTTCGGAGGGTGTCGCATCAGTCGCCTTTTGGGTGAATGGGCGCTGTCTCAGGGGATCAGTATGGTCTCCACACATGTACAGTGTTCCGTCTGCTCTGGGGTACACCTCGGGGCTTGTGCTAACCCCGTCTGGGGTGGAAAGCTCTGTGAAAAGCGAGTGAGAACTGGTCGGAATGCTGGGCCTAAATATGACCGATGTAGAGCATGGACTAGGAAGGAATTTTAAGTCAAAGAAAAGGTGAAAGGGTAAAAGCTGACCTGGGAATGATGTCTAGTGCTGCGGACGCCTTCTTCCCGAGTAGCTTCTTGGCCACACTAGATGTCCATGGCCCGGCCGCGAAGATAACATCGGTTGCTTGAATCTTGACCTGTTCCCCTGATTCATCTGTGGCCAATATGTTTAACGGTGATTCGCCGTCCTCGGCAAACTCTAGGCCATCCACGGTGGCTATCGTCAATTTCACGCTTCGCTCTTGAGCTAGTTCCACCATTACTTTTGTAAATTGATCAGGAGTCACTTGAGCCGTTGAATCAGGCGTCCCCATGATACTGTTCTTATGGGTCAGAACACTACGTCATGGAAGAGGTCGTTCGTACTCAGAGTTTGTGACTCCGTCTATCCAGTCGACTCCGGGTACTTTTTTGCTTCTCCTAGATGCGTTGATACTAACTTGCACCGTGGATACCCTCCTGTATCCCCAACGAGCTGCTCCACCGTGTTCGTCTGCTAGCTCCTGATGTAAATTAAACGATAGGGCAGCCAGTGAAGCCGTTGGACCACGGTGCCAGTCCTTTGCCAAAAACCCTCCCGCCTTTCCAGAGGCTCTAGTGAGCATGCGTTAGATCCTGAGGATGAGCTAGTAGCTTGTTTCGTCATACCCGGCAGCGATATGGCAAGCTTCTACAATATGTACTGAGACATCTGGGCCAAATCTGGGATGTCTTGTGAGATAATATGCGGTTGTGGCACCGATAATTCCTCCTCTGTGCTAGTCATTAGAACCACTCTTGAATGCTTTGAACGGTACTCACCCTACAATCACAATCGAACGCGAAGCCATTTTGAAAATTTTACAAACTTATTGTACACTGTAGTGGTGGCCGGTTGAGTTACCGAAGCCAAGAGAGTGGTGAAATATTCATTTTGGTCTCTGCGTTGATACTCGATGTGGGCCAGTGTGGGATTGCTGCCATGCTCGATTTTAACACTTTTATTTACATCAACAGCTACATTAGCAGCATCCTTTCACGTCGAACCACGGTCTTTGACGACCTTCTCGGACACTGACATCGTGTCTCTTGGAACGACACCAGACCCATTAAAGCATATTGACCCTTACAATCCTCATTCTCATTTATACAGAATTCTTATACCCAGAGCCCGTAAGTTCGGCTAGTATTACCCTCATGGACTTGTCGGTATTCACACTGCATTGAATGCCAGCGGACACTGAAAACAATACGTTTGTCCGAAACCATATTGTCACTACATTGCGGGACTTAGATTGGCATGTCGAGGAGGATGCATTTGAAGACAATACACCCTATGGCAAGAAACGATTCACCAATGTGATCGCGACCAAGGACCCACACGCGCCTCGCCGTATCATATTATCGGCACATTTTGACAGTAAATTCTTTCCGAGTGCTCCAATGAACCAGGTAAGCAAAAATAATATGGTTGGTACCAGAGTGTCTAATGTAAACACTAGTTTGTAGGAGCTACCGATTCAGCGGCGCCATGTGCCATGCTTCTGGATCTCGCAGAGGCTTTAAACCCTATGTTAGACGCGCGCATGCATCGAATGGATCATGATCAGCTGGACGACGAAGAACAAGAGGCATCGGAAACCACCCTTCAATTGGTGTTTTTTGATGGTGAGGAAGCTTTTGAGAATTGGACCGATACGGACTCCGTATATGGCGCACGGTACGCACTAAAAGTTAAACCATGAATAGACACGTGTATTTAATCGTCTTCAGGCATTTGGCCGAGCGGTGGTCATCTGAATTCGTATCACCCCTCCAGGCTCGTAAGCTTAGGGGAGTGGCGACACAATTAGACTCCATCGAGCATCTAGTTCTCCTCGACCTATTAGGGGCAAAACAACCGATTATTCAGTCCTACTACACGTCCACCGCTTGGCTTTTCGACGGCATGGTCGCGGCTGAGCACCGTCTGGGGCTTCTAGGGCTATTCAATGAACAATCGACGACCAATGCAGAGGGTGGAGAGTGGCATACGTGGAGTAGCTTCTTCAAGCCACGAACAAGTTTTGAACATCAGTCAGGAGGGATACAAGACGATCACATTCCGTTTGTTAAACGCGGTGTCAATATTCTCCATGTGATCGCAAATCCATTTCCGAGAGTGTGGCACACGATAAATGTAAGTGATCACCGATTTAAGAGTCCGGTACTCATCGTTTTCATCCAGGATGACGCTACAGCATTGGACTTGCCGACCATGAAACGATGGACACTTATTTTCAGGATATTTACCGCCGAGTACCTAAGGCTCAGGATGAGCGACAGGTCTTCGACGCGGCTAGTCAAGGACGAATTAGTGAGTACAAGTTAGATTAGCGGCCTAAATTTCACTGATTGACATGGCTAGTAGCCAGGAGCTGAGCGCCTTGATTGATGAGGGAGATTAGAATAGCATCCTTTCTTTATTTGTTTGCCTATTTAGCTTGCATAATTCTAATCTTCTTGTCATCTCGGGACCCAAAAGGAGGGAGGACTGTCCTTACTGGCGCGCGCCTGCCACTGTACTATTATTACGCCCGGATTCGGCACGGAGATAAAGAATCTGATGCCGTCGAACAGAGTCTGAGTCGGGAAATGTTATGTTCGCATTGATCCACCCCGACCATGTGCTCGCGGGGTCTTCGATCACATGTAACCGGGTTGCGTGTACCAATCAGATGATTTTGAGTAATCTTTGCCCTTATCCACATGAAAGGAGATTCGCGTGCTTCGCTGACCTTCTCACACGTCGCGAGCCCCTAATTACCACCCAGCTTCTCGTCAGGCCCAGTCCGGCCCAGTGATTTTGAACCCGTCGCCCACACCCTATTTCCAGGGCTCGAGGGTATTAGATACGTTTAAAAAGGGAGGGCTACAGCTTTCTACTTTAGAGCAAGGACCTTTTGTCGTCTTTGCGTAATCCATCGGCAGTCATGCCGGTCAAACTGCTCCAAACGCTGTTAGAGGTGAGTTGACCTGTTGTCGACAATATGACCCTATATTTACACGCTTCCAGTATCAAAACAGCGACCCGTTATGGCTCAAAGTTCCTATCCTCTCGCTCGTCGTGTTCCTAATCGTTTGGACCGTGGCGCCTATTAAAAAGTCTGCCATCGTCCGACGCGTGTTTCGACCCTTCAAGACGTATATCAAGATACATGAAGCGGAGGCTTTGATGCAGGGTCATAAGACTCCTGTACGCGCCTCTATGCAGACCACAACATCCCATAGATTGCCTCGTGGACGAAGCCTTATCTACGCGTCTTTAGGCCTCTGTCAAGCACTCGTGTGGTCATCAATCTTTTGGTATTCACTGATTGCCATGCCGTTGAACCTTCCATCGAATGATGACCACGAACTGCTTGCAAGCTCTTTTGTTTGCGGTTTCGCGTGGACTTACGCGACCTTACGGCCCGCAATGCATCCAAAAAGTACACCTCCATATGACCTCTTCGCTATTTATTGCCTTCTTCTCCTGAAGGCAATAGAAGCTATTGGCGTTATGGCATATCAATCTTACGTCTACCAGATAAACATTTTTTCCTATGGGATCGATCTATTTGCATCCCTTCTGAACTTTTCAGTCGTTGTGCTGCTTCTCATAGTCGTGTTCACGACGCACATTGCTATTCCTGGGGAAACGAGTGGGATCTCCAGAGAAGCCATTGGGACGACCATCTCCCCAGAAGACTATACTACTCTCTGGAAGTGGATCACGTTTGGTTGGATGACCCAATTGACCAAGCGGGAATCTTTGTATAAAGAAGAGGACGTTTGGGACCTCTCGCCTATGATGGCAACCAAGGCTCTTTATACAAAGTACGCCGAGGTCGGAAAGGCTTACCGGGATCCAAGCGGCAAAGTTACTCCGAGTTCCTTTTTCTGGCATTGGTGGGCATGCAACTCGCTTGACATTATCCTCGAGTTTTGCCTCTCCATGCTGTCCCTCCTTCTCGACTTTGCTTCCCCACTCTTCTTAAAGCTCATACTCGATTGCATAACCCGACTTGGCAGGGAGACGTCGCCGGTCGAGGCTCGTAAACTACGTGCGCAAGCGATGATCTATGCCATTGCCGCGTTTGCGTGCTCTATTGCCAAGGCGGGTTCTGACCTTCATCACTTGTTCTACGGGCGGAGAGCAGCCACCCGCACACGCAACGAGGTCATGGTCGCCATTTACGACAAGGCTATGAGACGACGGGATGTAATTACACCACCCGCGGCTACTGACACGAAGAAGGGCGGAGACAAGAATGGTCCTCCAGCTGGTGGCGCCGACGCTCCAAAAGCAGAGGGGGAAAAGAAGAAAGAAGGAGCCGATCTAGGAAAACTGGTCAATCTTATGAGTACCGATACGAGGACACTGGAACGGTGGGTTTATATGGCGTACTGGTTCTACGTAAGTAGTCCAAGCTGTTATCGTAGCTACCAACTAACTGACGACTACCCTTCAGAGCGCACCAATCCAACTCGTCCTTTCTGTGGTTTTTCTTTATCAGTATGCATTTATCTGCCCATTGATTCTTTTATTGCTCACCCTTCATTAGGCTTCTTGGATGGTCAGCTTTTGCAGGAGTCATTATCTTTGTCATTATTGCTCCATTAAACCACCTTCTCTCTGACAAGGCAATGAAGATTTATCAAAGCATGCAGGAGGCAAGTTTGTTAATGCTTTGATGAATCATTCCTAAACGTTGCATCCAGGCTAGGGATAACAAAATGTCCGTTCTGAACGAAATGGTTTCGGAGATCAAATTCATCAAGTTTTTGGCAAGCGAAGACGGATGGATGAAACGTGCTTTTGAGGCCCGTGCAGTGGAACTTAAACTGATCCGATTGAGTACGTATCGTTTCTGTCATTCTAGATATACTCTGACATAACCTGGCTTCAGGTGGCTACGTTGACGTCCTGTTCTCGTTTGTTTGGAACTGTGCGCCTGTTGGGGTGGCTCTTCTCAGTTTCTGGGCATACACTTGGAATGGCCATCGGCTCTCGGTTGCCACTGCCTTTACAGCTGTTCAGTTGTTTGCCATGTTGAGCCAGTAAGTTATCTAGTAACTTCTCTCTCTTTGAGAGAGCAAAGAACTGATCATACTACCTTCTCCTAGACCTCTGGGCGCTCTTCCCATGGCGTTTGTCCAGTACCTCAGGCTCAAAGTCTCTATTGAGCGTATTGCTGCCTTCATGAGCGAGGACGAAATTGATGACGAGGCATCGTCCTTGAAACGAAATGATACAAAGCTCGGACGCGAAGCAACCGATGAAACTATGGTCGAAAATGACAAGTTTGGTATCTTAAACGGGTTCTTCCTGTGGAGCCCACCGAGAAAGGACGATGACGAAGATAAAGCCAAAAAAGCACCCAAGAAAAAGCCGTGGTGGCGGACCAAATTCTGGTTGAAGGCGACAGTGGCTGAACCAGTTCCATCAACCATTGTTAGCGAAATAACCAATCCTGCCATTCCCCCGGTCAATCCTGTCGAAGAAGGAGACCCAATCGTTGATTCATCCACGGTTGCAAGTGGCGCTGTGACACCTCTTCCATCATCTGCTGCTGATGAACGCCAATTCGAGCTACGGGATATTAACATCATATTTCCACCTGGCGAGCTGTCCCTTGTCACAGGACCGACTGCAAGTGGAAAAACGGCGTTATTGCGTGCATTATTGGGTGAAATGTATACCATGCCTACTTCTGAGGGTTCCCAGCCGACTCAGATCTTCCTTCCCAAGTACCCAACGGTCTTGGATAAATCCACCGGATTGCGCAACTATGTTTCTTACGCTGCACAGGTAGGCCTTGGAGCTATTAAACTGCCGAATTATGCTAATTATCTCTTCCTATAGACTCCTTGGCTTGAACACTTGACTATCAAAGAGAATATTCTCTTTGGGAGCGAGTTTGACGAAGCTAGGTATAAACAAGTGCTCGAATGCTGCGCTCTCAATCCAGATCTTGATGCCCTGGAAGATGGCGACGAAACAGAAATTGGAGAGCGTGGTGTGAGTTTATCTGGAGGACAAAAGGCTCGGTGAGGGCTTCTTTAAACCTTTCTTGGAAGCACCCTAACTCCTTAATTTTTAGAGTCGCATTGGCCCGTGCGGTTTACGCTCCAACGAAATACGTGCTTCTCGATGATCCCCTCAGCGCAGTTGTAGGTCATTCTTTCGAAGACGGCAAAATATTCCTAATTCCCTTGCAGGACAGTCATACCGCACGATTCTTGACCGATCGTCTCCTCCAGGGCCCCCTTTTGGCCCATCGTACCGTCGTATGTCCTCAATGCAAACACCCAGTTACAAATTACTGATCCTTCGAGATAGATCCTAGTCACTCATCACGTAGAGTTGGTTCTTCCTGGTGCTGGATATATCATAAGAATGCTTGACGGACGTATCGACACACAAGGTTCTGTCTCCGAGCTCCGAAAGCGCGGTATACTGCAGGAAATAGCGGCGCAAGAGAAAAAGGAGATCATTGCCAGCCCAGAAGACGCTAAAGTTGATGAGGCTCCCGAAAAAGAAAAGAAAAAAGCAAAAAAGCTGATCGAGGAAGAGGAACGTGCACAAGGTCGAGTGAAATGGAAAATCTACGTCGCTTATATCAAGGCATCGTACGTAGACCACCTCTGTTCTCTGTTCTTTTTTTTGACCGTATCCTTAGAGCATATGCGACATGGGTCGCCTTGTTACTTTTCACTTTTCTGGGTACTGCCATGGAAATCGGTCAAAAGGTATGTCTTAGATGATTAAATACGACTCAACTAACAATCCATAGGTCTGGATGCAAATATGGGGTGATGTAAGATCAAATTTTGGGAAGAGTGGCTTCATTTTCTGATTGACCTTTGATCGCAGGCATATGAGACAGCCCCAGCATACACATTTTCCGATCTCTCACTGCATATACAAAAGGCAGAACGAATTCTATTTCCCGTTGCGACGCTGTTTTCAGAACAGACTATCAAAACGCAAGCACTACCTTCTGCAGACGAACATCCACTGTTTTATGTCGGAGGCCTGGCGTTAATTGGGCTACTGGATATCCTATTTGCGATGTTTGCAAGCATCGTTCTTATCCTTGGTACATATCGTGCCTCCGAAATACTTTTCGAACAGCTCTTGAGAGGGGTCATGCGCGCTACGATGAGGTATGGTATTTAAACCCATTCTCAAAGCAAGGAAACCTAACTTGGCCTTACAGGTGGCAAGATACAACGCCTACTGGGCGGATACTCAATAGGTTGTCCAAAGGTAAGCCATCTTGGACGCTAAGGTGATGAAAGTTTGACCGAGATGGCAATACAGATTTTGAAACAATCGACACTGCAATCGGAATGTCCTTTTCTATCACACTTAAATGCCTGTGTTCGGTGCTGCTCTCCGTTCTAACGGTGATAGCCATCTCCCCAGTGTTTATCATTCCTGGTACATTCATCGCATTCACGGTCAGTAAAACCTTTGCACAATGCTCATAGTATTTAATATTCCCAAGTATGTCTCTATCAGCAAGATATACCTAGAAACATCACGCCCCCTAAAGAGATTGGACTCTACAACGCTGTCGCCAATCTTTGCGTCATATAGAACGACTCTTGAAGGTCTCGTTACCATCAGAGCGTTCTCTGCTGAGCACCGCTTCATTGATCGTATGATTAACAAGTTGGATGTTACTACCAAGTGCTACTGGTCATACTGGATGATGAATCGCTGGACACTGGTTAGGTTTGACTCTCTCGGGGCATTAACGGTCCTTATCGTGATGTCTATCGTGGTGGCTTTTGGAGGAAACACCGCACCTCAAATCATCAACCTATTTGGAAGTAAAGTCGTGGCATTCCAAGGCAAAACAGGTGTCTCCAGTGGGTTCGAAGGATTGGTCATTGTGAGCGCCATGGGCTTTACAATGTCTGTCTATTGGGCATGCCGCTTCCTCACACAATTGGAGCTGGATCTCAAGTTCGTGACGCACAGCTACCACGAGAATCTTGCACTGACTTTATGTGCAATAGCTCCGTTGAACGTATTACGGAGTATTTGACCCTACCACAGGAGCCTCCTTATATAATTGAATCGAACAGACCACCAGCGCACTGGCCATCAGGAACTTCTTCACAAGAAGGCTTCATATCGGTCGAAAATCTTGTCATAAAATATGCACCTGACTTACCTCCTGTTCTCCGTGGAGTATCGTTCCAAATAAAAGCACAAGAGAGAGTGGGCCTTGTAGGACGTACAGGGAGTGGTGAGTTAACGTCTACAAATGACTTGGTCATCCTTCTCACCTTGAATAGGGAAATCCACGCTGGCCACGGCTCTGCTGCGCTTTGTTGAACCGGATAGCGGACAAATCATCATCGACGGCATTGACATCACCTCAATTGGCTTGTTTGATCTCAGGTCTCGGGTGGTAAGTCGCATTTTCAGAGTGTGACTATGTGCTAACATCTTCAAGACATTTATTCAGCAGGATAGTGTGCTATTCTCTGGGACAATTAGGTACATAAGTCTTCTCACGTCTTAGAAACAGTCTAACGCCACTTTTAGAGAGAATCTTGACCCCTTTGGGGATCACACCGATGAAGCCTGTTTGGATGTGCTCCGTCGAGTCGGCTTGATTGATCCTTCTCCAACTTCTACCCGTCCAGCATCTATTATCAATGCGGACCCTGCCGTGAATGCTGAGGCTTCGCCACCGTCGCCTACCTCTACTGCTGGGGGAGACGCCGCGAAGCAGGCTATAATCAAACTGGATACTACGGTGACCTCTAGCGGGTCGAACTTTAGTCATGGTCAACGGCAACTGATCGCACTGGCAAGAGCCCTTTTGCGAAAGACGAGTGTCGTGATTATGGACGAGGCTACCTCTAGGTAAGTTCTTGTACCGACGTACTGGCACCAAGCTCACACCAAGCCTTAGTATCGACTTTGAAACGGACACAAAGATTCAAGAAGCACTTCGAGAAGAGTTTGGGTCCAGCTGCGTCATCACTATTGCTCATCGACTACAAACAATTATGGACTACGACCGTGTGGTATGTTATAACCTCGTAACGTCTAATGGGTTGTGATTTAACCTCTTGAAATAGATTGTCATGGACGCCGGTACAATCGTCGAGAATGGCTCACCTTCTGAGCTCCTTGCTGATACTGACGGTGTCTTCCACTCGATGTGCGTCAAAGCTGGGATCACGGGTGCAAAGGAGTCCTAGATATTCGAACGTGTTGATAGTACAATAGTTAGAAAGGAATTTTGTTATTTAATCTCCTAAATCAGAAGAAGTTGTTTATTCATACCTTTACAATTAAGTCCCCACGCAGCGCCTCTTGAACCTATACCGAATCAATGTCTTTGGTTCAGCAATGGCTAAGAGGAGAAGTACAGCCATATGCTCATGCAAATCATGTCTATAATGATGTTGATAGTGCATTGGCTTCCCATCCAACTGTTCGCCCGAAGACAGACGTGTACAGTGCGTGAGCTACAACCCAAATCTTTATATAAAACAGTACTAACACGGGTCAAATAGCATATGATGATGGTCGAGCAGAGCTGCTGATTTGCGTTCACGGTCTATTGCCAATCTCCTTCCGAGGTGCCTCTTACAATATCCCCATCTCAGTTTGGATACCACACGGCTACCCAAAGGAGGTTCCTATCGTGTATGTTGTTCCCACGAGCGACATGCTCGTCAGAGCCAGCAAGAGCATCGACCCAAGTGGCAGGTGTTCGTTTCCTTACATGGAGGCATGGGAGCGCAAAAGCGAGGTGAATATATTGCATAAATTTTCACTGTCGACTTATCACGGACTATAGGGATGTAATTTGAGAGAGTTGCTTGACATCATGCAGGAACATTTTTCCCGTGAGCCGCCGTTGTATGCAAAGCCGCCACCAGGAGCAGCAAGGCAACCGGCTGCGAACCCAAGAACGGATGCCTCTACATCTTCGAGCCCGCGTCCTCCACCTCGTCCTGGCTCCCAATACGAGGGTGCCTCTCCGGCGATCTTGTCTGCTGGATCCTCCTCGGACCACCTACCATACCGACCAGCGCCGCCTTTGCCAACGTCGAATAGCCCAACACCAGGGCCACCACCGCGCGTCATTTCTCCAGCTCAATTGCAACAGCAAGGACTAGCCCGCACGAGCGTCCCAACGCATCATGGCTCTAGGCCAGTCTCGTATGTTTCTCCAGGAACCAGCCAGAATAACTACTCTACTGTTCATCGTACCCCTACTGGGCACATGTCGCATCATTCTTTACCTTCTTTCTCACCTGTGCCGCCTATCGTACATCAACCTGTGTCACCTCCACCACCACCTCCCATTCACGCACCATTGCAACATCATTTTGGACATGTTGCGTCACAGCCCGTAACACTGGCGTCTCCTCCACCCCCTCCACCCCATGCTGGCTTACCCCACTATGTCTCACCACCCTTGCGTGGACAGCCTTTGGCGACACCAGCGCCACCTCCTGTTTCTGCAACTCCTATTCCGAATATCATGGACGAAGACAACCTACCTTCCCCACCGACGCAGCCCGCACCACCTCCAGTAGCTACTGCGCCGCCACCAAGGCCGATGAATCCACAGTTGGCAGCCTTACAGGCACAGTTGCATGCTAAATTTACTGCCGAACTTGCCAAGTTTTCTGCCTCGTTGGCACAAGATACCGAAGGACCGCGGGCGGCACAGGGTGATCTATTGGCCGGCGAGCCAGCCATCAAAGACGAGATGGCTCGGCTCGAGTCTGTCAAGGCCGTGTGCAAGACGGTCTCGGCCCGTCTAGGAGCGGTTGTCAATGCAGCAGACGCCGCCATTGGGGATTTGAAGAGGAAGGGAGACCCGGAAGTCGACGAACTTGTGTGTGCGACAAATATTGTGCACAACCAGTACGTCGAGTATCTATATTGGAAAACTAGGACTGACTAAGCTGCTCTAGACTCATCAATCTGATTGCTGAAGACCACGCCATTGAAGATACGATCTATCATCTCCATCGCGCACTAAATGACGGAAGATTGGATTTGGATAAATTTTTAAAGGTGCGTTTGTAGACTAATTCCCTAAGCTGGGGCTTATATAGCCATTTAGACGACTACACGACTTGCAGAGGAGCAGTTTATGAAACGAGCGCTAATTGAGCGTATTACATCGCAATTACCGATGGGAATGCGAATGCTGTAGTGTTCTCTATCTCTAAGCGCAGTTCTTGTCTCGCAAGGTCGATACCGAAGGCTTGCATGAGACAACGCCTGAGGTGAGCCATACTCGCCGGCTTACTCTCCACAACTCCTGCCCTATCCCTTGGCTTGAAGATGTGGTCGGGGAGACGTCGCCATTTTCATGCGAGTTCAAGAGCTCGAAGTATGCAATCTACCC
>KN824291.1:103312-217142 GCA_000827415.1 Serendipita vermifera MAFF 305830 | reverse complement strand
TACGCCAATCAGCATCCAAGGGGAACGTGCTGGTCAAAACTTCGGACTGGATAGTCCCGTCAGGATGTATAACTACTCCCGAGATCTGTAGATTGGCAGCTAATTCGGGTCAGAACTGACACAAAATGGCAAAGCATAATCACGCACCATAGCAGGTGAGAATAATGGCAGGAAAGCAACAAGTTTTAAGCAGCTCTGTTGGATACGTCTTGACTTGAGTCCGGTAGTAAAGGATGGCTTGGAAACGAGGGTCCGCTGTAAAGCCAGCAAGCTCATTCTTAGCTTCGGTTATCATGATAACCCATTTTGAGGTGGCAGATCCAATCTCAAAGGCATGGCCATCAGTCGTAGTCCTTGTATGCCTGGTCGTCGTGGCCAAGAGGCGAATCTCATAAGCCTCAGAAAAGCATTCGTGAAATTTCCTCTGTCGCTCGCCCTCCTCCGAAAAGAACCCCGCCATTCCAGATCGCAGTGATTGGATAAAATTGTTTTCTTTGACCTGGGGTTCAAAAGATTCACACTCGTCAATGAATCTCCCGAACACTCCGTGGAGTAGCGCAAGCGGTATCGTGCTAGTATCGATGGGACGGTTGCATTTGATGATTTGGTCTTTTCCGGGCAAAGCATACTGTTTGAATATCTCCGGGAATGCGCCCACTGACGCGGTAGGAACTATTACTCGTAGTTTCCGAGGCATTTCTTCCTCCTCGAGGTCTCTTTGGCGCTTCTTTGATACTGTAGAGAAGTGCGGGAAATAGTTTAGGAGCAAACAGGAGAATGATCGCATTGGTTATAATTGGCGCATCATGGTACAGTGGATCAACAGGCTACTTACTTGGAGGGAGTTGAACAACAACACGGATCGTTTTTTTGGGAGGGGATTTGGGATATATATCAACCAAATACTCTACGGGATCGAGCTCGCAGTCGTTGGTCAATTCGGCCTGGGCTACAGCGTCGCGACGCTCGTTTAGTGTGGACCCAGTAGCATTGACACGGTACAAGGTGAGTTTATCGGCGCCAATGCTGGGAAAATCGTCCCGCTTCTTCGCCTGAATCAGCTCTTTCAAGTGAGCCACTGTCTTGTTTGGTGCAATCTCGACCAAAAAGGCTGGCCATTGACCTTCCATGACGTAGAATATGAGGTAGTTTTCTAGGGTCGCCATGTCGTGGAGATGGCCTTGTGAAGGCAACACTAGCTATGGTCCGGTCCAAGTTGGCGACTTCACCTGGTGGCTGGCAGCCAGCTACACTTCCCGACGTAATGCTTGTAGACTAATTTCCCAAGGTGGTGCTTATTAAAGTATATTAGACCACCACACAACTTGCGGGGGAGCAGTTTACGAAACGAGGGCTAATTGAGCATATTACGTTGCAATTACCGATGGGAATGCGAATGCTGTAGTATTCTCTATTGAGCACAGCTCGGGGGTAATATATAATTTTGCGAGAACACTACTTCTCTGGGGGATATGCTTTACTCGACTCGACTTGTGTTGCCTCTGAATCAAGCTCGTGTAACTTGACGAGATCCTTCTCTCTTCTCTTTTGCTGTCCTCGGAAGCCAAGGAGGAATAAGAACGAAATTGCGGCGATGGCAGAGCCGTTGTAGATCAACGCTCTGGTCATGTTGTTTGGCGGGGTGGCGTCTGGCCCGGCGCGTAGGGCATCTTCCACAAGAATCCATATAAAGGCCATAAAATTAACACTAAAAGGATCGATGAGCTTCGTTTTGTCAGGAATAGGCAAGAAGAAAACGTACTTTAACCACAACATTCCACACGATGCCTCGGCATTACGCGTGACCTCTGCGCCGAGTTCTAATCCGACAGGGAGCAAAAGGAAGGAGCATATTCCGATGATGGCCATGACCGCGAAGATCCCGCCATCGTTGTGCGGCTTTACGTTCCAGATTTGTGCTACCCAGCATGCTGAAATGATGGGCAGGAAAATGCGTACTGCCCACTGCAGATTACGACCAAACAGGCGTCCTATTATAGGGGCGCCTGCCACAGCGGCGACAATACCCGCGAGCAAGATCGTGGCATCAAACAAACCAACACGGGTTTGAGTGTAGCCGTAGGGGCCGTACTGATCACAAAGTCAGAAGGGTGTCTATCTGTGTCTACTGGAGCACCTACAATTTGATTGCCGAAATTTGACCAGGTTGAAGTGGCTGCGCAAATGCTATAATCAAGGAAATGAGTGTCTTTTCCTCCGAATAGACGTAATAGAGAGACGTACACGCCGAAGACCATAAAGATCAAGACAAAGTCAAGCCTGTCTCGGCCGTCCATGTATTGCGGGCTATCAAGGGGCAGTTTACCCCTCAATGCGTTGATCAAGCTCATCATCCCTGGAGATTCAGTCGAACCGGCAAATGTCGGCGGGGAAGGGGGGTGTTCTTGGATAAGGAATCCAAAGGGAAAGATGACAGTTGCGATTATGGCCGCCGTAAGGATCTGTCAAAGAGTTCAGGATGTGGGAGAATGGGGATACTTATCATAGACTCACCGCCCAGTTGACAGTGGGGAGCTGTGGAAGCACCAAAGATGCAATGGCACCTCCCAAAGGATTGGCTTGGCCGAAACGTCAGTATTCAATCAAAGTTCCGAGGTGACAACCTCTCTCACCGATGTTGGTAAACATGGTGGCTGTTACACGACCCCGGACGTCAAACCAAAGTTCGGAATATCGAACTGTGATAATTTGACAACATCCCTGAGCGAGTGCAACGAATAGTTGCGAGAACATCATAATGCCGAACTTGCCGTCTGGCGTCAAGCTCGGCGAAATGGCAGCCACACGGATCCAGTTCGCGAGTAAAAGATGGACGCCTCCTAAGAGGATCTACTCGGCTTCTCAGTAACAGTCGCGACACGGGAGGGAACCTTCTACCGTCTTCTTGATGCCCACTCTCTTGGTTATGTAAACGGTTAAAAAGGTAGCCGGTAGGTATGCCAAATTGACAATATTGCTGTAATTTTCATTAAAATTGGAGGGGGCCGCTACAAGGTTTTTGAAACGGCACTAACCTTGTCCAATTGATTCTAGTTAGAGAAATGTTCCATTCTTCGTGAACTGGAGGTCGGGACGGCTCGGGTAAGTTTGAGCCCCTGAATTAGTTTCACACCATAACTGACCTGAGCTATTTGATGAGAAGTTAGCACCATGGTTTGCTACACTGAAAACAGGACAAACGTTGTAATTGGGCCGAAAAACTGGCCGTTCATGCCGGAGATCACGTTAAAGAGGACCTAGGAATGGCTTGGGTGAGCAGTAGAATCAAAACGGATGTAGCAGGAGACACACGAGTGTCAGAATACCAAACCATCTACGTTTGTAGAGCTTGTAGACGACGGCTGTCGATAGCTGCTCAACATCGGTGGTACTAGCAGCCGTAGTGTGTCCCTGGACTGAAAGTGCGGTGGGGTCTTTCTTCTCCTCGTCCGAAATCCGGTCGGTCTCGTTTACGAGCGACATGATGAGTCGCAGAGTTAGTGTAAAAGGTGGTGGTGAAGTCCAAAGAACGAATATATCTTTCTCACCAGCAACGAGGGATCAATTGCCTGGAACCTGGAAAAATGGCGGCCGAGAGGCAACGAGCGTACCTACCGATCCTTGCGGTCTCGTCAACGACGGGTTTCCCAGAGGTCAGATGCTTCACGTGATGCCTATCTCTGTTCAGATTAAGAGTCAAGATTAGTATTGAGTCTCAGATAGAGGTGGGGCTCAACGTAGATGTCAAAGCCTAATGGGGACGCCACCGGTATGCTCAACGATGCCGAATACCCAGTGCCGCCTTGCGCATGAGATTTATCGCTGAGATTTTCTGTGAATTCTTGTAGTCGTTGTCGGGCTCAAATGGTAGACAGTGTGGCCATCGACTTTGATCCCAACGTTTCCCATTTTGACGAGCAGATTTCACAAATCTCTAATGCCTCCTAAACCATCTACCCAAGGTCTGTGCAGAGATATTTTGTGACCATGCCTACACCCGCTAATATAAGGTCGCGCTGATTGTCAAGGTCGTCGCGTTACCATTGATCCTGCGGCAACCGCGAAGGCGACGGGTAAGAAGAAGGCGAAAGGACGTTCTACAGATCCAAACAACACGTTGAATCGTCTCAAACTAAAATTGAGCGAAGAAGACATCGAGGACGATGAGGACCAAGAAGACGACGAAGACGACGCGTTGGGGAATAGCCAGGAAACGGACAGGTAATTTCAGACTAACAACAAGCTTTATTTTACTTTTACAAGTATGACACGCGTAATGACGCGTAATTGGCACTAGCATCCTACGTCTGTTTACCGAGAAGCTGAACAGTCAGTTCTGCATTTATTAGCGGGCACGCTGTATTGACCAAAAGAAGAACGCAGCAACAAACCATCTGCTAAATTTCTTGAGCTGGAGCAGTCGGTCAAGGACATGTTCCAAGAGACTCGCCAGTCCTCCGTCGAGAGGAGGCAGGTTTGCGACCAGATGCTGTAAGTGGTACCCCCTGAACCGATCATGCGTGCTTGATGAGACGATGGTTTTTAGGGCTGCCGCGCTTGCCGGCTTTAATGAGGTGGAGCAAACGGACCAGAACCCCGGTACCAGGCAAATCGTTAAATTGAGGGAGACCCGTCATGTACGTCTCGGGTGTTTGCCGTGGCTCTATTCTTACATTCAAGGCGTGAGGCAGATAGTTGCCACCAAAGTGGCCAACAGCCACGAGGGCGCAATTGGACCAATCAACGATGAGGTTAAAGCAGCCACTCGGGGGGTGGAAGATAGCTGTAAGCCATTCTCTTCAATTCCTGTGCGGTATAAAGGCTGAGGGCGTTTGCTATCTGGCGCTTGCTGTTTCAATTAGTGGTCGATCACGGAGGGCTTCGTGCACAGTCCCGTAAGCGTCTTGGTAAATTTGCCCGTAGCGAGTTTCAGCGCGGTTTGGTCGCGCAAGAGGTGACGTTTTTAATCTGCCAACCAGTTGCCGTCCGCGGTGATAGCTGAGACGGTTGATAGTTTGCCACGGATGCAAAGGCGTATATCAGGCACTACAAGAAGCTTCTTCTGATTTAAACGGAGTCTGATTGGTCTAGCCTGCTATGCAATAGAACGTATTTCTATCATTAGGGACTTTTGGCGTCAATAATGGGGCATTCTTGATCCGCGTTCGAGCCCCGTAACGACTGGCTCCGCTGATGCTCCGTTTCGCAGGACTTTGGAGTGCAGGAAAAAAAGAGATAAAATCCGGTACATGAACCATGAGGAACTTTTGACGTCTTTAGCAGGCCAAAAACAAGAGAAGAAGACCTGCCGAGCCCGCGACCAACGGCCATCCTCAGAAGGCATTGCCGTTTATGGACACTGATGTCTTAACACAAATTTTCCCGCATCAGGCACGGCTGTGTGAAATAACAAGTCTATGACCTCGTGGCAATCCTTTAAAGTATCGGATTGAGCTCGGCACGTCTCCTCTCCATACCTAATCCCCCTTCTTCTCCTCTTTGAGCCCATCATGTCGTGGCCTCTCCTCATCGCAGGTGCCATCCCGCTCGCTATTGCTGTCTTTGTCGTCAGTACTTGGTGGGAGCGACGGTTTAACCTCAAGAACGTTCCATCTCCAGTGAGTGGATAGATCCTGTTTCGACCGTTGATGGCGACCGAGTACTGAACACCCTCCGCTCGTTAACAGGCCAATGCCTCCCTCATTTGGGGACACGAAAAGACAGAATTCGAAGATAATCAAGGCTGGCAATGGCGAGCTTGGTTCAAAGAGTGCGGAAAGGCCTTCAAGATCAAGGCAGCCTGGGGCCACCCGGATATCGTGCGTACCATTTCATTTTCTGCCGCATCACGCTCAAACGAAACTCAATCAAATTTCTATAGCTCATTGTTGGTGATACCGTTGCCCTTTCCCACATCTATGCGAAGGTTTGACATCAGTCCGGCTCCGCTTCTCTGATAGCCTAACCACATTTTTTCAGAACACATACAATTACCCACACTCGCCCGTTTTCATCCCACTAATTGAACGCCTTACTGGTCGAGGTCTGATCTGGGTTGAAGGAGAAAAGGCTCACAAAAAGGTATGTTCTTTTCCTTTTTGGGGGGCCGTAACCATCGTGAAATAGTATTGACCGATTGTACCGTCAGATGCGCGCCCTTGTCGCTCCCGCATTCAGTGCGGATAACGTTCGCAAGATGGGTTCTGACATTTATACCGTGGCGAACCGACTGCAAGCCAAGCTCTCGACCGATGTCGAGAACGCCGGCGGATCGGTCGAACTCAACGTGTGCGAATTGGCGGCCCCGGCCACTCTCGACGTAATTGGACGAGTTGGCTTTGGTCACGATTTCAATGCCGTCAGTGGTGAAGCCTCCGAAGGTATGAAGATTACGCAAACCTGGAGAGAGCAAAACGAGTTGGGCCAGGAGCCAGCCGGTTTCACCGCACTCCTCGTTCTCCGCTTGTTCCCCTGGATCACCTCTCTCCCTCTGGAAGCCATTAAAGCTCAAGGTGCCGTTGCTGAACGTATTCGTGAAATCGCCAAGGATATTTTGGCCCAAGGACAAGTCGACGAGAAGGGTGGCAAGGACCTCATGTCTATCCTTCGTAAGCACTCATAGCCCGTGTTGCCACTTCTTTACTAACAGTGCCCCAAAGTTCGTGCCAACGCCCACGCAGACCCTGCCAAGCGCGTAGACATTGCTGAAATTTATGATCATATTGTTACCTTTATCGTTGCTGGACACGAAACCACTGCTGGCGCCGTTTCAATGACACTTTGGTCACTCGCTCAGGATCAGGATATCCAGGACAAGCTCCGTGATGAACTCCTTTCTTTCCCAGGAGAGCCCACCTACGACGATTTTGCCAACGTAGACACCTTCCCCCTCTTAGATGCAGTCTGCAAAGAAACGTACGCCATCTCTGATTTATATGCATGGTTCTTTGAGACTGACTACGCTGTTTTCCCCCTTCAGTCTTCGTCTGTACCCTGCCTCCGCTCGCAACGAAAAGGTCGCTGAAGAAGATGACGTTCTCCCTCTCCGTGAACCCATCCGTGGTGCCGACGGTTCATGGATCAAGTCTATCCCTGTTAAAAAGGGTCAGATCATTCACATCCCCTCCATCGGTATCAACCGTGACAACGATGTTTGGGTTGACGGTGATGTCTTCCGACCAAGCCGCTGGCTGGTCGGTCGTCCAGGCTGCGAGAAATATTGCAAGCCTGGAGAGCAGGGGCTCAAGCCTGCCGAAGAAATGTGCGGTGGCTGGGCTGGTATCTTCACCTTCTCGGAGGGACCAAGAGCCTGCGTCGGCATGCGCCTTGCGCTCTTCGAGTACAAGGTTTTGATCTACACCCTCGTCAGGGCCCTTGTCTTCGAACCCACTGGCGCGAAAATCATGACCAGGTTCGGTGCCACCCTCGCTCCTCGTGTCATCGGACAAGAGAGCGATGGAATCAAGGCCCCCGTCAAAGTCCGTCTTGCATAAATAGAAGGGATCTTCCCCATCTAGACACTCATTTTTCTTGTTTCTATGGTTTGTATCAGCGCTTCATCCAACTTTATTCCCCCCAATCCTTAACGACCTTTCATCCTCTCACCCCAATCCTCACCCTCACCCTGCCGGTCCAAAAACTCATATCTATTGTGTATAATCTCGTTGATCAGTATGCATACCCGATTTCAAAAACAACCCCTTGCGTAAATCACTGAGTTTTGATGATCGAGCGCCGGCGAGTGGTATAGGGGCGCGACAAATCTACAGTCACTCCTCAGCCACATCATTTTACAGTCAGTACCCCAATCCCTAATCGAAACACGTAAAACGGCGGTGAACGGTCACTACCATCATGTCTCCAGGCATCTGGTTTATTCCCTATCCCGGTCTCATCATTCCTGTTCGTTTTACAATCTCAGCCGCGCTTCTTTTCATTGGAGTCAAAGCAAACGTAGTCTCTTCCTCTCAGGGGCTAGATTGGGACACCGTTCCAGGCCATGTTCTCCTTACCACCACCGCGCTCGTCAATGTTTTATTGGCCGGGATTTCGTTATTGCTGGCGGCCATTCGTGACGAGGATACCCTACCTCCAGTATTGCGTTGGAAGTGCGCATGTTGTGCTATCATCGTACGGCTTGCCCTGTTCCCCCTAGCTATTTGGACCATGGTCATTGTAGCGGGGAGCGCGTCACAGGGCCAC
The DNA here is from genome assembly GCA_000827415.1 of Serendipita vermifera MAFF 305830. Classification (NCBI taxonomy): domain Eukaryota; kingdom Fungi; phylum Basidiomycota; class Agaricomycetes; order Sebacinales; family Serendipitaceae; genus Serendipita; species Serendipita vermifera. The sequence continues at coordinate 208,940 of KN824291.1, read as the reverse complement.
TTCCGCGTGAATGAATTGGCTCTCGCTGAAGCAACTCTAGGCCTTTTATTGTGCGTACCTTAATAACACCCTTTCCTGGATCCTGACCTGTTTCATTCCCAGGGTTTGCTTCATCGTTGGATTGGTACGCAAGATACGCGTTATGCAAGCCGCCAATGCAGCAGGTGAAGAGGAAGTACAGAAGGAGATTGTAAAGAGGGCGGTGAACCGTTCTATAATCCACAGCACCGTGTCCACCCCGCAGAGCGTCCCGACCCTGATGAGCCACTCTATCGAGGGAGACGTCGAGCCTCTGTACCTGGGACCCTCGGTTCATAGAGCTCGTTTTGGTAGCTCTTCCACGGTCAGCCTCCAGACTGCGCAAAAGTCATTCTATGGGATGCCAAAAACGAACAGTATCATGGAAAGCACCCAAGACGGATTCTCCACACATTCTTATGCATGACACACGATTTTTATTCACTCAGTCTACAACATGTATCGTTTTATTGCCACAGAATATGATCCGGTTAACGGACTTCTTGCAAAGCCAAAGCACGCCACCCTTCTTGAATCTCGACGCATTTCCAAGGATGCCTCATGCCGATTCCAGTCTGCTTCCGGATTATGTGAAAACAAAGCGAGATTTTTGGGAGCACGTAAATCTACAGGCGAACGGTTTGATGAACGATTCCCTATCCTGGGTGAGTTCGAATGTCCGCCGAATATCCGTCATATCCTGACTTCCATGGAATAGGTCACAAATTTGGCAAATGTTTCATCCTTGGTTTACCACTCTCTTATGGACTTTGACCAGTTTGGATTACAAGAGAGAAGCCCCCGCCCCATCGTGAATTGGTGTGGTTCGTTCGTCCTTCTGAACGCCAATTTAAATTACATCTTAATCGCTTAAATAGGTTTCTATATCGATTCATGCCTCTTCCCTCCAAACTCGACGCTGCCCACTGGCGTAGAAGACCCAAATCGAATCCTCACCTTGGGCCCGTTTTGTGGTAGACCTGCTTGCCAGCTTATCAAAGCTAAGAAGGGCGGAGGAGTGTGTGCGGATGCATACTTGTCTAGAGAGACGCTGGTGGTCAGAGATGTCGATGCGTATCCGGGACACATTGCCTGTGATGGAGACACCAAATCCGAGATTGTGATTCCCATCAAGATACAAATACAAGACAAGGATACTCAGAGGACGGAGGAAATAGTACTTGGAGTTATGGATCTTGATTCTATCGTACTAGGCGCGTTTGATGAAGAGGACGTCAACGGCTTAGAGCAGCTTGTAAAGAGTGTATCTGTTTCCTGTAAATGGTAGACAAACGTGATTTAACCCCCATGCCGAACCTCGTGGTGGCAAGCAGAGAGTGGTAAGCAGAGGTTGTCGACGACCCTTGCCGCAGAGTTGTACCAGCTCCCGCTTGAGGACTGATACGATCGACAATGGCAGGAATCTGTCGCGTTCGTCTTGCAGAAGAGCGCAAGGCTTGGAGGAAGGATCATCCTTTTGTATGTGGTCCAGCCACGCGTTTGGCGTTTTGCGGACATTGGCACTGATGAAGAGCTTTTATAGGGGTTTTATGCACGTCCAGTCAAAGCAGCAGACGGTTCTCTTAATTTGATGGAATGGGAAGTCGGAATTCCTGGCAAAGCGAGTGTAAGCAAAAATCTGATTATAATCGTCGGCTCCAGCCACTGAACGACTCGATTTTATTACAGACGCTCTGGGAGAATGGGTTGTACAAGATGGTCATGACTTTTCCAGATGGTGCGAGTTGTCTAGGCGCGCTTACTGACTCTTAATGACCATTCATTCCCTCAGAGTACCCCTCAAAGCCTCCGAAATGTTGGTTTTGACTCTAAAACAAGAGAAAACGCATCTAATATGCTATTATAGGCAAATTTACGCCGCCGCTGTTCCATCCGAATGTGTACCCGTCGGGAACCGTCTGCCTTTCCATATTGGATGAAGAGAAGGCTTGGAAACCTGGCATCACCATCAAACAGGTGTGTGTTTTGCCTGATATCCCACGCATTCGCCTTATTCTCTACGCCAGATCCTTCTCGGTATTCAGGACCTACTAAACGATCCCAACATCAACGATCCAGCACAGAGTGATGCCTACACAATGTTCAAGTATGTATTTATGCCACCCTGTAGTCTCATTGTTCTGACCAGTCACCCTAAGGAACGACAAGAACGCATACGAGTACGATAAGCTTTCTTCTCTCGAGGACCGACTACTAAAGCGTTTTATTCTAGCCGCCGTATTCGTCAACAAGCCAAGGAGAATATTCCCAAGTAAACGGCTTCTCTGGTCTGCTGGATTACTAGCTAGATGTACTTCTCTAAATGAAATGGGTTCTTCCAAAAGGCCATTATATACGAGTGATTTCGTAAACGGTGAATTCTCATGCGGAAGAATATGGGGGCATTTATGGATGTGACTTCCCTCGATCGTCAGGTGCCGTGTGGCCTGACGACCAGCCAGCCATCGTCTCTTAGACTCGTCTACTAACATGAAACTGTTTTTATTTTTCGTCAACAAGTCGATCATGGCCGATAATTTTGTCGGATCTCGGCATAATTCGCCACGAAATCAGATTCGGTATCTGCTCGCCTGAATACCGTACGGGGGCAACGCCTCACGTCCTCGTGCCCAATGCATGTGCTTTTTGCCCTTGCCTCTAACCCAAATCCAAGGTAATATTGTTGGGGCCATAGAGCCCATACGAAACCCATTTTACGTTTTAATTCAACGTCACCAATATAAATTTGTCAACATGAATCAAGTCGAACACACGAGTAGCCTGCATCATCCACGCCCAACGATCGCACGAGCTGCATCTTCTAATCCATCCGGCTCCTCAGTTATCCGTCCAGGGATTCGGAACCCTACAACTCCAGTTCAACGACCGCAGGCCCCAGCTCCATCAAGCCCGGATGTCCGCGTTATCGCCCACAATATAAATACCACCAATAACGGCCACGCCTACGATGGCGTTAATACCTGGAAGAATCAGCCCCCTGCTATCCCAATCCCGGAACGCTACACCAATACTAGCCCAACTGTGACTCGCCGCTCGGGTCGTTCCTCTTCGAACGCGACTAGCCCTACTTACGTCGATGAGCACGTCATTACCTACCCCGAAATGAATAGGAGTGCTTCTCAAGTTCCAGCCGTCCTACGTCAGCGCTCGGCCAGTAGCCCTGAACATATCAAGAATAACGGCGCTTACGCCGGGGAGTCGACCCTACCGCGAAAGGATAGTATCCCTGTAGTGAAGCCAAAGGTGATAAGGAGTAATACTGGGACCGTTCACTTTACACCAGGTGAGAATCCCTTTTATTCTTGGTGTTTTCCCTTATTTTTCTTACGGCGCCCTAGATAATTTATTTGTCTCGTTAACGAGTGCGCATACCCTCAAGATATTCAATTTGACGCCTTCAAATAATGGCCCAAATGCTATAATGGAGTCTGTTCGCAGGGACGTTCTCGCTGCATGGCCGCCTGGCATTAAAGCCGACAATGAGGGGAGAGGCCAATGGACTGTCCGATTTAATACCAATATATGGACTGCTCAGGCTCGACAGAGTGTTATGTGTGTCCAATCTTTCCTTTCTGATCTCCCTTTCTTAATGCTTCTCCTAGTGCTGCCAAGATGATAACGGCCCTATTCAGTATATTAGCGGTCCAAGTACGTGGTTCAAAGTCTTGACTACGGACGCTAATAATTCACAGGGTTACTCATACTTGTGCTCTATACAAAATACTGGTCTGTTACGAGCCCCACGACATTTATTCACGTCCTCTCCGCCGTCTCCGACACACTTTTTTTCACTATCATTCTCTCTTTGCAAGAACAAGCTCAGGTTTATGGACGCTCCACACGATCTTAACGTTGCCGTCTCCAACGCCCTCAAGCACGCTACACTATTCGATGTAGAAGAAATCGACGACGAGGAAGCACCGCGTCAACCTTCTCAGATTTTAATTCGGGATGATATTTCGGAGGATGAGGCGGAAGATGATATCCGCCGTGTCTACACTTACAGATTGACAAAGCGAGTTACGGTGGCCCGTGGAAAGAATGATGGTGCGTTTATTCTGCCTGTCGTTCCAGTGCACTATACTGACCCTGCTATCTAATAGTTTCCCTGTTCTTGACAAGGTCCGCAAAGGCCGATATGCTACTCCTTTTATCACAGCTTCTAAAAATCATTGCGTCCTGTGGCTATCGGTACGTTTGTGTCTTTGAAATCTACCCTATGGTTGCTCAAACCACCTGACAGCCTCGACGCATCTGTACCACTGGGCCGTGTAGGGCCATTTGGTTTGCGCGGTCGACGCGAAATATGGATTTTCAAGGCCGTCCATTGGAAGACCTAGGAAGGATATGACACCGAGGCCAGTTGTTGCCTCTAGACATTATGGACAAGTTTTACATCATCTGGGCCGGTAAATATGGGACTTTATTATGTACGACCAAATCCGTGTAAGAGAATATATACCGCTTCTACTCCCAAGAAAACATTAATCGGGACCACGTTGGATGGCGTTTGGTGAATCTATGGCTGCGTGTGTGTCTGCTTGGCTCCGCTAGACGTACCGCTTGTGGGTACACGATCGAACGCGAACGCGTCTGTGACATAGCGTCCCTCCAAGCTCAGGAATCGCAAAATGCCAGAATGTACTCGCAGCTCAAACGCCTCGAATGGATAATGTTCACCATCGACGGCTAGATTTCCTCGTCCAGTGGGCTTGACGCGAAGCGCACTGACTTTCAGATATACTTGCTGTTCATGCATAAAAATGAGCAACGAGAGAGAGAGAAGGACGGAGCAATCTCGACGCACCGATTCTATCCAGTATTGTTCACCTTTTTCTGCCCCCATTGTCGCTTTAAGCATCAGACCGCGGCTCGCCTATGAAACGGATGAGGGGTGTCCTTTATTACAGCCCAAAGAACGTACTTCTGCTTGGATGACTACGTCGATACATTCCTCTGCGGGTGTCGACATGGGGAACTGCATGAGGTCCCGACTCACGTATGGCATCCCCCCAGCACTGGGAACTGGTCAGTAAAATGGGGTTATCGCTTCATCAGACGTACTAGAGATATATTATTGGCTTATCAAACTTTGTCCAACCTTCCGACTTGTCTTTGATTGGTTCAGACCACGGTAGTGCGGTATCGTGGTCTTGTGCACTTGCATCTTCTTCGTAAAAGTGGGCCTTTGCGGCGTTTTCTTTTCCAACGGAAATCATCTTTTGCTTGTTGCCTTCCACCAGCTTGTACTCGACCTCGATGGGACAGATATTTTTGGTCACAACTATTTTGAGGATTAGAAACATCTTACACGAAGCTTTATCCCACTTACCCCCTTTTAGGTATCCCAAGATAAAGCGACCATCCCCCATCCACCGTAGTTTTTCGGTCCCAAGGTCCAGGTCAGCCATAAGTCCTGCGGCCTGTGTGAGGAAGGAGAGGTATGTCTTGTCACCCTGGATTATAGAGTACACGTTCTGCTTCATTGGTCGTCCTGGAAGCATCATTAGAACCTAGGCAGGCAGCTGGCTTGCAGCAACATATGGCTCACCTTTGATAACGTTTAGGCACGCTTTTGCAACATTGAAGCCGTCCTAAAACATCAATTAGATTTCTGACACCTAACCACGAACTATCATACCTTTGGCCCTAGAGTGTTGATGCAGACGGCATTGGCCGAGCCAGTAGGGATCTGTGCGATAGGTATACGGAGAGCTTTGTTTGCCTGAGGATGCTTTGCCAATCCGTTAATCACTTCATGGATTCCACCGTCCCCTGACAGCACGACAATGGCATCGTAGTCCAAAGACATCTTTTCTGCTAGCTCAACCATGTGTCCGTGATGGTCGGTCACTGGCCTCCATCAGTAGTGTGAATGAGTTGGTTTGGAAAAACGTACCTGTCACGTCGAGTTCGCAGTGAGCGGCATCAAATATTGGTTTGACCTCTCTAGCGTATATTGCTTCAGCCTTGCCCTTGGTCCACCTTCAGTAACCGCGTATTTATCTCTCGGGTAAATGAGGTGTTTAAACCTACCTTGCCGCCGACTGGATTGATCAAGACACGTAATCGTTTGCATCGCTTTAGTCCTGTAAATACGAGTCTGGTTCTGTGATCGTACGGCTTACAGTTAACCCACCCGCATATGCAACGTTCATAAGGGATTTTGTCCACTCTTCCGCAGCAGCGAATGTATCGTCTTTCGGCTGTAGCGGACCTTGCACATCCCTCAAGACCCATTTGCCCTTTGTTGCGTCTAGGAGAGACACGATGACATTCTTTTTATCGTCTATTCCTGCCCACAAGATATTCAACAGAGGGATTTTGGCTAAGCGGTGACCTGGTAAGAGTGAATAAAAATCCGTCAGATAGTGTTTCGCTACCGGCTACGGCCCTAACTCACCTCTATTCGTCGAGTCGAATGCAGACGTGCTATATTGTAACACGCCTCCGTCCAACAAAACTGATGAGAATTGGGTTTCCGAGGTCGACATGGTCAGGCCTAAACACGACTGGTGGGACGATTCGAAATAGCGCCCCGTTATTAGCGGCTAGCGCTACCCTTAGGAGTAGACACACATTAGGGGCAGCTTCGCGGGCGCCAAATAAAGGTATTGGTAACACTTCTACATCTATGGCGTCTCGCGAAGTACATGATATGGCAAAGGTTGGCTTCGGGGAAGGAACCAATGAACTATACGATAGGTTCGCAGTTTTCATTTATCCTGTTACACGAGATTTAATACAAGATGTCCAGGGCACGACCGACCTACCCATCACCATCTTTAGATTTCATGCGGGCAAAACTTACCGGCAATGGACCATTTAATATTGTCGAGTGATTAATTATCATTCTTGATATCCAGGAGTTTGCCAGGCTTACCTTGCGTCTGCCACAGGATCGGTTCGGGCACCGGGCTTTTTACGAGAACGCTACTCGCACACCCGCAATGGAAGGATTGCGTAGGAAAAATTCATGCCGTTGAGCCTTCTCCAGGAATGCGTCAGACCTTTCAAGCAAAGACTCAGGATGACCGGATTAGCGTAGCGGATGGTACATTTACTCAGACGGGTGAAAAGGATAATTGGGCTGATGCAGTTGTCGTTGCTCAGGTGAGACCCATGCTGTTCTTCTTACATCGTGGCTGACTCCTGCGGCTGTAGGCGTTCCACTGGGCACATCCCAACTATGATGGAGCAATGGCAGAAATTGCTCGTATTCTTAAACCAAATGGTACAGCATTTTTCATATGGAACATGGAAGACAGGTGAAACACCAGATCTCACTTCCTATATGGACATATCTGACGAGTAGATATCAGGGACTCAGCTCGATGGGTGGCACGGGTTCGAGAGCTCTATGAGAGCCACGAGGCTGATACTCCTCAATTCCGACGTAATCTATGGGAAGAAGCGTTCAAGACAGCCAGCTACATCTCGTCCTTCCATGCTCCAGAGAGATTCTACACGGACTGGATGGTGCCAACGACTAATTCAGGTGTGCAAGATCGCGTGCTTAGCAAGAGCTATATTACTGCTCTATCTGAAGAGGAAAAGAAGACGCTGTGCATAGGGATAGAGGGGGTCCTCGGAGAGGAAGAAAAGACATGGATTGACCAGTCCGTCGGGAGCTTTCAATATCCCTATAAGACGACGGTAATTGCTATGAAGCGACTTTCCTAGTCATAATGGTATTGTTGTTTGTGAATGGGTACTCTAGTCGCATGTGGTGATTTGTTTAGGACGCGTGTCCACCCTAAATACTACCGCCACTTATGGAAGTCTCGTTTGCACTCACAGGCAAAGACTACGTGATTATAGCCGCAGATCAGAATGCTGCGCGATCTATCATCAAAATGAAGGGCGACGAAGATAAGATCAAGGCTTTGGGATCCCACCTGCTCATGGCCTATTCTGGCGAGCCAGGCAAGCGACAATCTCTCATGTTTACTGATCCATTCTAACATACACGAACACCACAGGAGACACGATTCAGTTTGCTGAATATGTTGAGCGCAATCTGCGTCTGCAGCAAATGAGGAACAACCACCCCCTCCGCCCACAAGCAGCCGCTTCCTGGGTGCGAAGGTCAATAGCAGACTCTCTTCGTTCCAGAAACTCTTATTCTGTCAACATTCTGCTTGGTGGATATGATATGGCGGAGAACACTCCCAAGCTTTACTGGATGGACTATCTTGGCACGCAAAGCGATGTCCCATATGCAGCACATGGTTATGGATCCTATTTTGCACTCAGTTTGCTCGACAGGTATATGTGGAAGTTGCTCTTTCATTGATCCTCCACTGACGCGTCCCTTAGGTATCACAATCCAGAGGCCTCATTGGAAGAAGGTCTGGAGACACTGAAAAGATGTATAAGAGAGGTACAAAAGAGACTTGTCATTTCTTTCCCATCTTTCAGAGTCAAGGTGGTCGATGCAGAAGGCGTGCGCGAAGTAGATGTCGATATGAGCGTATGATCGTCTTATAATGATAATCAAATTCCCGAGAGAGAGATTTGATTTCTATTCTGCCTGCTCAACCGTTGAAGTCTCATCATTGGTTTCTCGCTTGCGTTTTGCACGAGGTTTGGGACCCCAATTAGGTGTTGGATTAGTTTGATACCGCACCAACTTAACCTCTGAAGACTTGCTCATCGTATTTGGATGTTTGTCGAAACTGACCGCCGCTCTAATTTACAAAAGATTAGACACTATGAGGCTCGTGATGAACGAACTCACTTCTGCGGTTTTTCGAGCAAAGTTCGGGCAATTTGACCAACCGATACATTTTCCATTTTTACGGGGTGTGTCTTGACCCATTCCCGCATAATGTCGAAAACGAAGGACCTGGGTGCTGTGGTTTTCAGAGAGCCCCCTAGCGCATGAGACCGTGAAATTTGATATCCTCCGTTCAATAAAGCAGAGCTGGAACAAGATCAGATAAGAGGATTTGATCCCAGTAATGAAGCTTACGAGGTTTCTGCAAGGGATGGTACTTCACATCGGAAATAACCAGCAATCCTACTGGGAGTGAAATAAAATGGATTCGTTAATTCCTGTAATAGACTCGTCAAGTTTACAGAAGATTCGTAAATGATTGAACGTGCCTCGGACGCTACGGTGAGCATTCCTTTTATTCGCGTGGATGTGCCGTACCGCGACGGGTCTTGTTCCACATGAGCAAGCACCCGCTTCACAAAGTCCACGTCATGAAGAGGTGCTCTCCTGTAAGATTAGTGAGGTTATTTCAAGTATTTGGTTCGAGTGTTCGTACCACATGGGCCCGGCCATCTATCCCTAGAAGGTCAATGGAGAATACAGGGGAATATGAACCACTGACATGAAGAGAAGAATCACATTCTGGACATTGTTGCGGGACAACCGGTGCAATATGTGTTTTATAGGCAAGGCTGGGCTCCGATGACCCTTTCTTACCAGGGGTCTCCACGATTCGACCCAGAGGTTGTTCATAATGCGACTGACAAACGGTACAGATATAATACGTCGCAGTTTTGCTATAAATCAATGCCATTAGATCCTAGATGAAGCTCAAAGGCAACACGCACCTGGCTAATTTCTTGACTTCTGTAGGGTTGGTCTTCACACGCACGAAGAGGCGAACATAAAAGTCAATTGAAAGAGATAATAGAGGAGTGATCGAGCGGCCGTATCGCGAGGCAGCCGTAGCAATCGCGTTTAGCACGAGCCGCAACGACTGAAAGGCGTCAGATTTGAGCAAAAAATGGTATGAAATTGGACCCACCGATTCGTGGCAGTATTCTCCCCGTACTGGAACTCCCCCATAATTGGAGAAACTGGCATATCTTAGTACCATAGCGGGTGTACAGTGGCATCATTGCTTACCATTTTTCTGGATAGTTTCCACTTGCGAGCACAGCGAGGTCAGTACAAGTGACACACAGGAGACCTGATACGCGTCAACTTGCATTTGGGCAGGGCAAGGGAAACCATCTTACCATCGTCTCGTACGGCCTGTACAGCCGCATCTAAGAAGGGTGCTGCCGTTCCATATGGGTCCAAGTCTACTACGTCAACTCGGTCCTTTAGAGCTCTATGAGAGTACATGAGGGTGCTATATTGCATCAGTGTTGCGATGCGCAAACAAGGAGTATTCTTACCACGCATCCCCTTCATTGACACGTACTTTCGGCATCACTTCAGATCCATCAGCACCTTTTGCTCCAAGCCCGTTGATGTCGACGTTTTGCCTCATCGCTTGACATGCAGCCGGAGATAGATCGTTGGCTAGTACATACCTATGAAGGAATGAGTCTATTAGTATTTTTATATAAGGAGTGTTTTTACGCACTTGACTTGGGGGATCTCTTTGGCATATCGAATCGAGCGCAAACCAGTCGCCGAGAGGGCCTCTAATATGACCACCCCGTGCGGATCGTACTATAAAAACATCAGTATGTACTTCAACAAGGTACTGAATCCTCTTACTTCTTTTGCTTCCGACGCCTGTCCTTCTTCCATGGGTTTACCATCTTCGCCTGCTACTACAGCAATCAAGTCAGGCCTATTTCCCCCCCCAATTGGTATCCACGAACACTTGCGGCGCTTACTAGAGCTCTTAGAATCGGGTTGATCCCGCTGCCTCTCCAACCACTTTTGCTTCTTCATTGCATCGCGTTCTTCTGCCCATACTCGAATACTAGCAACGCTCAAATCTCGATTAAATTCCTGGACCGGATTCAAAAAAGCGTCATTTGTGTCTGGTAGGAGGATATGCGCCGAGTTTTCCGTATGTAGCTTATAGCCTGGAGGGACCTTGATCCTGTTGGCGCTTGAAGCTACGGCAGCCATTGGAAATATCGTCTGTAGGGAAACACACCTCCTTAGGTATTTGAGCGGCGAGAAGAGCGCTCGCAGGGAGGAAGCCACCTTTTGATGTGACACGGTTCAAGAAGGGAGTCTGTCCAAATAGTAAAAAAAGGCGGCAAATGGCTTCGACCGCGCCACTTTTGAGCGTCAAGGACATTGCCTGCGTCTACGGCAAAAAGACGCTTATTTCGGAAATTTCATTCGATTTGAATGAAGGAGATTGTCTCGTTCTGGTCGGCAAGTCGGGAAGTGGGTCAGTCAGGTTGTTCTTGTCGCTGGGATCACTCTGAACCGAGAAACACAGAAAATCTACGCTTCTAAAATGCTTGGCTCATCTGAATGTGTATAATGGAGAGGTATTGCTCCGTGGAAAGTACGTTCCCGTCCGCTACAGCGCTTCTACCAACCTCATATGGCGCCCATAGGAAACCCTTAGATTATGGCATACCAAAGTATCGTACAATGGTTCAATATGTGCCTCAGCGGCCTTCCATGCTGCCTTCAACTCCCCGTGCATTTCTCACAACGATCATGACCTTCAAATCGCGGCAAGGCATAGAAGAACACAGCTCCAAGACTGACGGACCCATCGAGCTTGCTGAGAGTTGGGGAGTCGACAGTGCGACTTGGGACCGTAATTGGAGCTCTCTGAGTGGTGGAGAAGCGCAAAGGGTCTCGCTCGCTATGGCTGTTGGAATTCCTGGTGCGGAAGTACTGCTTCTTGATGGTACGTTGTTATATTTTGGATTATCAATCAGTTGCTGAATCTTCCTAGAACCTACTTCTGCTTTGGATGAAGATACCTCGATCCTCGTAGAGAAATATCTTATGGGACTCTTGCATTCGCATCAGACTCTCAAAGCAATAATATGGATCACGCACTCTCAAGCACAGGAGACTCGGGTCGGAACGCGGCACTTGTCTTTAGAACGGGGAGGCAGACTCTCTCATGCGGACGCGGACGTTTAACATAGAGTCTAACCGGCACCTTGACTAATTCCAGGAGGCAAAAATTTGTAAAGTTTGTCAATTCAGTTCGTTTTCCTTCGTTTGTTACATGCCATCCACTTAAGCTTCGCCCGCGTTCTTGTAGAATGTAGCCAATCTTCCGTATACGTCTTTGAAATCCCTGAGGTTGTTCTCATTGTCCAAATCGGCACGAGCACCAGCCCATCCGTGGTGCATCTCCGGATAAAGACGATAAACGTTTTTGGACGCGAATGGCTTGGCATTTATTTCTTCCACAATTTTCTTATACTGAAAGAAACCATTCTAGTTAGTAACGGCTCCGGGGACAATAAAGGGTGCTAACCTCGTCAACGGGCTCGTCTTTGGATGGGAATACCGCGACAGGAACAAGGAGGTTCTTAGCATCTGCGGCGCTCAACATACTGCGTTCCGGTTAGAAACCATGTGCATTTTGTGGAAAGGAGATGAACATACGCAGGATGGAGGGCTGCAACTGCGTCAAAGGAGGGGATGCTTTTCCCGTCCAGGTTCATCGATTGACCACCTGCAAGCATAGAAACTTTTCCTCCCCAGCATAGACCATAGAGATAAACCTTGGTCGCACCGGCCTCACGAAGGAGCTTTGAGAGATTCAAGAGACCAGGAAGGACGGTCTCAAAGTTGCCAGTGGTCTGGAAAAAGGTTTGAAAGTTTTTCTTTGCGTGCTATGTCAGCTGTCAGTATACTGAGAGATGCAGCGGCATGCCTTTTCTTCGTCGTTTTTGGGAGGATGCTGGTCGAGGGGGAACGGTTTCCTGGTACAAGGTGAGACGAGATATCAGACGGGTACCGGGTATCGTCAGTAGCGTACCCGAAGAATACATCCGGCATAACGACTCTTGCACCAAGAGCTTCCGCAATGATATCTGCACCTTGCTGAGTCTGTGGGAAATAGCCGAAGCTGGTTTTGCGCAATGCACAATCAGAATTGAGGGGATCCACGTAGGAAGCACGCACATATCGAAGATTGCTAAAATTTCAAAGGATTTGAGTACGTGTGTAACGGATTGCGAGAGATTAGAAAGAAACTAGAGGGACACAAGTCTTCTTTACGGCTAAGGGCGACCGCGATTGGCTGGCCACCTCGGAGCACGCAGATCAAAGATAAAGTAGCTGATGACGAGATATAATCTCTTTAGAGGGACGTGCACGCTGCTAGATGTCCCCGAGGGCCTTGATTCGCCATTTCTAGTTTCGAGTGGCAATGACGATGGGGTAGTCGGGGGCGCAAAATATGATGAGAATGGGACATTACCCACCTACTACAACGGTCTTAGAGGCTTCATTGCCTACAGTGTAGACGTCCGCGTAGTTCCCAAGCTGAATCATGGTACCCTTTGGCTGATAGCTGCTCTGAACAACGGAAATCTGGCAGCAGGCCTCTGAAGTCTGTGGAATTGTTGAAGACATTCTTGAGAGTGTTCTGGGGTAGTTTAAGTGAGATACTATGGCCCTCAATCGATGCATGACGACAAATACCAGATATTACTTATTACCTAAGCCTCTAGTGCTTCGACCTACCCCCCAATACGAGTACCAATGGCATCTGGCGGCAACGACGCAAAATTCTTTACGCGTGGTAAAATCCAAGAATTCAAAGCAGAGCTTCAGGATGCCGCAAAGGGCAAAGACAAGAAGTTTGTAAAACGCAAGACGGTCCTCAAAAAGATTGTCGCCAATATCACGATGGGTAACGATAGTATGTGATTGAAATACTCTATATAATCTCAGGAAACAATGTGCTGAAGCGCCGCTTGCGACTGCAGTGTCCCAAATGTTCCCAGAGGTGATCCAATGCTTGCCGATTCCAATGCTGGAAATCAAGAAAAGTAAGATTCATTTTACACGCATTGTTTTTGGTGGCAACCTACTCAACGTACTCGGCAGTGGTCTACCTCTTTCTCGTCAGCTATGGTCGCGTGCGCCCAGACCTCATCGAGCGTGCACTACCTCATTTCATTGCTGTATGTGCATGCTGACTTTATAACTCTGACGTTCAGCTGATATGCGCTATATCCAAGGATTGCGAAGACCGTAATCCGCTCATTCGGGCTTTGGCTATCCGAACAATGTCCTATATTCCACTTCCTTCAGTTCTTTCAGCTCTTGTCGAACCCCTGCGGCATTCTTTAAAGGACTCGGATCCCTATGTTCGCAAAACCGCCGCCATTTGCGTTGCCAAAATATATCTCGTTGATCACCGGATAGTCGAACGGGAACGATTCATCGACAACCTCAAAGAGCTCCTTAAGGATGCTAATCCAACTGTGGTTGCCAACTCTGTTGCCGCTTTGACGGAAATTGCGGATAGGAGCGACACTATCGTACTAAAGTTCCCATATTCCTTGGCTCTCAAGCTGGTGGCAGCTTTGGAGAACTGTTCCGAGTGAGAATTAATTTGTGTTACTAATTGAAATTTGCTAACACCCTCCAGGTGGGGTCAAATCTACATTCTCGACTCGTTATTAAATTATGTGCCACAAACTTCGGATGAAGCGACTGTGATGACAGAGCGAATTGTTGCTCGATTACAGCATTCGAATTCTGCTGTGGTCCTCACCGTCATCAAGGTCCTACTATACCTCATGAACTATATCGAAAGCAAGCAAAGTAATGACTATTTGTGCAAGAAAATGGGCCCACCCCTTGGTACGTTCAGTTATATCTATACTGCTTCTAAAGGTTCCCTTACTTGTTTCCCTTCTTTTCTTTTGTTCCTGGGTTCCATTTTTTGGCCTTCGGAACCTTTTTCTTGTTATTTCACGGCGGGCTTGCATTTTTCAAGGCGGCGTTTAAGTTTTTTTTTTTTAATTCTACGGTTCCATTTTCTTTCAGGTTTGGGAACTTGGAATTCTTTTCCGTCTTGGCCGGGGAAGGCATTGGTTCCTTGTTCTTTCCGGGGTTCCCGGGTTTTTTTTAGGAATCTTTCTTTCTGGTAGTCCTGACCATGTGGTTAATAGATATGCGACAGAGGTCGACATTGATTTTGTTCGAAAAGCTGTTCGTTCCATCGGCCGCCTTGCTATCAAAATATCCAGTGCCGCCGACCCGTGCATCAAGGTCTTGTTGGAACTCGTGGACTCCAAAGTGTCTTATGTACTCCAAGAGGCTGTTGTGGTCATCAAAGATATTTTACGGCGGTATCCCGATCAGTATGACAGCGTAATTCCAATTCTCTGCGAGAATATGAACTCTCTGGACGAGCCAGAAGCCAAAGCGGCGATTATTTGGATCATCGGACAGAATGCGCAAAAGATTGAGAATGCAGACGAGTTGATGGACACGTTGACATACACGTTCCTGGAGGAGGCTGTAGAGGTGGGAATACGCTTCCCTAACGGAGACGTGATAAACTAATGGCCCTTGTTTGTGTCTAGGTTCAGCTCGCACTACTAACCGCCACCGTCAAGTTGTTCATACAAAAGCCACAGGAGGGACAGAAACTCTTGCCCAAGGTTTTGAAATGGGCAACGGAAGAAGTCGACAACCCAGACCTACGAGACCGCGGCTACATGTACTGGCGCCTTCTTTCCAATGATGCTGCGGCTGCCAAGGATATTGTGATGGGCGACAGACCGCCAGTCAATACTGATACTGACCGCATGGAACTGGGTGCCTTGGATCAGTTGCTACTCCATACTGGCACTCTTGGTTCGATTTACCACAAGACGCCCGAGGTAAACTCTATTGATCACGGATGACAGCCCCATGCTCAAATTTGACAGACCTTCATACGATATGCAAAGGGGAAAGCCCTCAAAGACTCACCCGCATTGAATGCCACTTCCAGGCGGGCCCTTAGTAAGTCGTATCATTTCAAATTAGATTCTGACTAACTATTGTTAGTATCATTGCCAACGGGTGGGCCACCCAAGCCCGTATCAACAGCCGCTCTTGTCCCACCAATCCCGCAATCAATCAGGGATATGCAAAGTGAAGCACGCTCGCCCCCTCCAAGTGCAACCGGTTCGACAATGGCTCAAGCACAACAAGCGGCGCCCCTCGGTGCTGAGGACGATCTCCTTTCTCCGTCCGAAGCAGAATACACTGGCGGCCCCAGCAGGAAAGGGACCGTTGATTCGGACATATCACAGGATAAGCCGGCGTTGCCGCCCAAATCAAACGATCCATATGCTGGATTGGACAGTGCGTTTGGTGGGTACGTTGCGGATCAACCCAAGCCTGTTGGTGGCCGCCCTGGGGAGTTTGACGATCTGTTACTGTGACGAAAGTCTTGCCCTTTCTTTGAAAGAGATATAGCTCACGAACCAAGGTGTTGTGAGCATCTCGCAGTATGAGGTACCATACATATCCCACATGTACAATGACAAAAATCTCTACACATTTTACGACACCATTTCAATGCATCACGCTTATAAACTCGACCGTAGGTTGAACACGCATCCTTGTTGGCCGAAGGGAGTTGTAATGCTGGAAAGGATCAGAGCCAATCCGCTCCGGACTGAAATAATGCTCACCTCTCCGAGACCATACATTCTCCTGTGATAACTTATAAACACTACCTTAGTGCCCGGGACATCACTCATGCCATCTACTGGCTCGTGTATGACGACTGGTGGTTTACCAGCCTGGACAACATGTATCGGTACATTGAATGCCCGGCTCAATGCAAGTATCTCCGGTTCCCCTCCCCATGCAGCGGTGTCTCTTATAGTGGCACAATACCGGCTAAATTGCTTGGGAGTCATCATACCATCGTCGGTCGCGTTTGCTCCGTCCTCGCCCTCGATGGAAGGTAAAAAAGGAAGAAAGTCATCTTGGTGGGCTAGCATATAGTTCGCTGCTGCCAACCGAGTCGCTGCGTAGGAAGCAGTTGCTCGTGAAATCAAGCCATGTAGTGCGAGCTGGTCTGCCACGGCCGCAAAGAGACAATGACCGTCGGGTTGTATCTAGGGGGCAAGTAAGACGATGACACTCTACAGAAATCCCGTCACTCACTTCGTACATGTCTAGTCCTAGTTGGTCGCATATCCGTTTGATATCCCGTTCTTCGTTCCGAGCTTCCTGCTCTAGCTTTGCATCTGCCGAGGGATCCGATGGCTTTGAAAAAGCATTCAATTTGAGTGCCTTTCTAGCCTGTAGTGCGTTTGTGCCAGAAAGGTGAGGGATAGACCGTTGCCACAGCCAAAGAAGGCGCCTACCTCGCGTGCTTTAAACCTCAATTTCGAATCTTTCTTTGGCTTTTGAAGCTTTGTAGATTGACTCGATTCGGTTGAAGTCGTAGTTGCCAACGTCGTGGACGATTGCGGGGTGGCATTCACCGGAGCAGGCAAGGCCGACTGGTCTTTTGCATCGAGCTGGGCAAACAAATCGTCTTCCAAGTCGTCACTTGTGACGGGAAGAGGTGCTACAGGTGCAGGTGACTTTTTATTCTTTTTCTTGAACATTTTGGTCGGGATGAAGGAGGGAAGCGAAGGTTTACTTTCCTAACTTGGACCGCGACCATTATTACCGGGGGGAATTAATACCTAATGGCGGACATTTACACCAAAGGAACTAGAGTTTGGTTCCCAGATAAAGAACAGGGCTGGATATCAGCGGAGGTTCAAAGCCATCAAAAGGGTACCAAGGACGGCCTCAAGATTAGTTTTGTAGATGAACGCGGCAAGGTATGCCTCAAGCTCTCTAAATCTCTTATTTGCTGAACATGAATCTTTCCAGGAAACCGTCATCGATACCGGCGTTGACAATGCTGAGCTTCCGCCTCTGAGAAACCCGCCGCTACTAGAGACGGCTGATGATCTGGCAACTCTCTCGCACTTGAATGAGCCTTCAGGTATGGATTCTGGTCTTATTAGTCGTTTGGGAACATTGTTGAATCTCGTTCGGTTCCCAGTTTTGCACACTATACGACTCCGTTACGCTCAACACAGTATCTACACATATTCCGGCATCGTTTTGATTGCTGTTAATCCATTTCAACGAGTTGCGCTCTATGGCCCGGAAGTCATCCAGGCTTACAGCGGTAGACGGCGGGGAGATTTGGAACCCCATTTGTTCGCTATTGCTGAAGATGCATACGGACGGATGAAGCAGGATGGAAAAGGTCAAACCATCATCGTCTCAGGCGAGAGGTCAGTCGATCCCCTGTATCCCTCTTTCCTTACTGATCCTACTCCTTTCAAAGTGGCGCGGGCAAAACAGAATCGGTGAGTGCTGTGTTGCTGCAAGAAATTTGAAGCTCATTTAAACACGAACAGGCTAAACTCATCATGAGATTCCTGGCCTCTGTCAACTCCGCCGAATCGACAGACGGAAGAGCACGGGCAAAGATCGAAGACACGAGCGAGGTGGAGCAACAGATTCTCGCCACTAACCCCATCCTTGAAGCGTTTGGGAACGCAAAAACGACGCGTAACGACAACTCTTCACGGTTCGGCAAATACATTCAGGTACGCCTCGTTTTTTCCAACCCTGACTACTGGTGGAAACCGCTAAACTCAACATCACCCCGTAGATTCTATTCGATGGCAAGACTCAAATCGTCGGTGCTCGCATTCGCACTTATTTGCTTGAGCGATCGAGACTGGTTTACCAACCTGAAGTCGAACGAAACTATCACATATTTTATCAACTCTGTGCAGGTGCTCCAGTCAAAGAACGAAAAGATCTGGGCCTTGATGTGGATATTACCAAGTTTCATTATATGAGACAAGGTGGCCCCCATTCCACACCTATCCCCGGCGTTGACGACGCGGACGATTTTAGACTCACTCAACAAGCACTCTCGACTGTTGGCATTGGTATTGACAAACAATGGGCCGTATTCCGTTTGTTAGCAGCACTTTTGCACATTGGCAATATTGTCATTACCGGCGCTCGAAACGATTCCAATATCGCGGATCAAGAAGCATCGCTGCTGCTGTCGACTCGGTTCCTTGGGATCTCGCCGGTCGAATTCAAGAAGTGGACTATCAAGAAGCAAATCACCACACGATCCGAAAAGATCGTTACCGGCTTGAATTTGGCGCAAGCCTCCGTTGTACGAGACAGTGTGGCCAAGTTTTTGTACGCATGCCTCTTCGAATGGCTTGTCGTTATCGTAAACGAGAGCTTGGCCGGAGAAAACGGAGAAGCTGCTAGCAAGGCCGAAATGTTCATTGGTGTGCTGGATATCTACGGCTTTGAGTTCTTCAAGAAGTGAGTGCTTTCTTTGCTCTAAAGCCTTGTTCTGATGAGTGTTCAGAAATTCTTTCGAGCAATTCTGCATCAACTACGCCAACGAAAAACTGCAACAAGAGGTCTGTGGGTTCAACTTTGTTTTTTTGTTACATTTACTGAAAAACTATAGTTCAATGCGCACGTGTTCAAATTGGAACAAGCGGAATACGCCAGCGAGCAAATTAAATGGAAATTCATCGATTTCTCTGATAATCAGCCTTGCATTGACGTTATCGAAGGAAAACTCGGTGTCCTCTCCTTACTAGATGAAGAGTCTCGCCTTCCCGCCGGCACAGATGCCTCTTTCCTCCAAAAGCTCCATAGCCAACTCGATAAGCCCCAATACAAGGATGTGTATAAGAAACCTCGCTTCGGAACCTCGGCTTTCACCATTGCACATTACGCTGTGGACGTCACCTACGAAGCTGAAGGTTTCTTGGAAAAGAACCGCGACACCGTGCCTGATGAACACCTCAATCTATTGGCTTCAACAAAGAACTCGTTCCTCAAAGAAGTCTTAGACGCAGCACTCGCGTCGTCCCGACCCACCGAGCCTGGATCTCCCGTCAACTTTTCGGATTCAAGCAGTCAAGGTTCTCGTCGTTCGTCCATGATCCCTGACCCAGGTCGTTCCTCTTTGGTATCATCGTCGAGCGCAAACTCCGGAGTTAAGAAAGTAGGGGCCACTGCGAGGAAACCGACACTTGGTTCGATTTTCAAAGGCTCGTTGGCGAGTCTAATGGAGACCCTTGGCGTTACCGATGTCCATTACATTCGATGCATTAAACCAAACGAGTTGAAAAAGGCCTGGGAGTTTGCTCCGCAACAGGTGTTGGGTCAGCTCCGAGCTTGCGGTGTCCTGGAGACAATTCGTATCAGCTGTGCCGGTTATCCCAATCGATGGACCTTTGAAGAATTTGCAGAACGGCACGTACATTCGCTGCTGGTATTGACTGATGACTGACAATAGGTGCCAGGTATTACATGCTTCTGAACTCTGATTCGTGGCAGCAGGGCGCCCAGAATCCAAAAGCGTTCTCAAATACGATTCTAATGAACATTATCAAGGATGAAGACAAGTTCCAGATTGGTCTGACCAAGATTTTCCTCCGAGCAGGCATGCTTGCGTATTTGGAATCTAAGCGTCTCGATAGATTGAATGCTCTGGCAACCGTAATTCAAAAGAATTTCAAGCGTACAATGCAACGTAGGAAATATCTTAGGATGCGAGAATCTAGCATCCGTATCCAGACCTGGTGGCGCGGCCACTTGGCGAGGAAGATGTTGTCAGACATGAAGAAGGAGGCGACTGTCAGCAGGCTGCAGAGGGCTGCTCGCATGTTCATCCAGCGAAGTCGCTTCCTTGCTGTTCACAATGCTACTATGAAACTACAGGCCGGTAAGATTATAAGTTTTCACAATTGTGATGCTCTTCTTTCTAACAGTATTATATAGTCATAAGAGGAATTCAGACTCGCAAGAAGTTCCGAAATCAGCGGCAGTACAATGGTGCGGTGCGATTACAGTCGTTGTTGCGCGGAGTGTGAGTGAGAATTCTTGAATTCCCTAGAGCTATGCTTATCACCCCTTCAGTCTTCTTAGGAGAAAACATCGACTTGACGTTAAAAAAGTCGTCCTTATTCAGTCATGCATCCGACGTCGCCTGGCGAGAAAGGAACTCAAAGCACTCAAACAAGAGGCGCGGTCGGTTTCAAAATTCAAGGAGATCTCTTACCGCCTTGAAAACAAAGTTGTTGAGCTCACCCAGGCACTTCAAGCACGTAATGCAGAGAAAAAGGAACTATTAGGAAAGGTTACCGAATTGGAGCAGCAATTACGAAATTGGGTCACCAAGTACGAAGATTCGGACGCCAAAAATAAACAACTACGCACGGAAATGCAGACTGCCTTTGTACCCCTCACCCGCTTCGAGGAGTTGGTGGCAAGTAAGACCGAATTGGACGCAAAAATAGAGGCTAGCGCGAAAAAGGCTCAAGAACAGGATGACGCTATTGCCGCGCTTACGGCAGATATGGACAAGAAGACCAAGGAATTAGAAGCCAAGGCCAAGGTGACTAATGGCGCCGCAGCGGTAACCAGCAAAGAGGACGCGTCAGTTATTGCGACACTGAAGAGCGAAATCAGCGGGCTTCGCGAGCAATTGAACAGATCCAACGCCCTCAACTCGTTGACCGGACGTGTCTATCAGCCCAACTCTCCCACCTTTGCTCCTAACTTAAAGAGTCACGAGAAGGCGGCAGTCCCACATGTGGGACCAGTCCCCGTGGGCAAGCGTCACCAGCGTCGCCACAGTACGGCAGGCGTCCTCGCTGGTCGTGATGAGATGGAGCAAGACAGCGACGATGAGCTTATGTACAACGCCAAACGGTCGCGTGATCCTCGAGCCGTCTCCATGGCTTTCCCTCAAGAGAATATTCCACGATTCCGGCCGACAAACGGTCTGGCCGACATTTACGATGATCCCGCAGAAGAAAAGATTCGATTGCTGGAAGATGGAGAGGCTCTCGATGAAGAAATCTTACAAGTTCTTATCAAGGGTTTGAGAACGCCGCCTCCAAACTTGACCAACCAGCCATCGATGAAGGAAGTGCTGTTCCCTGCCAACCTGATCAGTCTCGTAACAAACGAGATGTGGAAGTATGGACTCATTGCGGAGAGCGAACGTTTCCTTGCAAATGTCATGCAGACCATTCAGTCTCATGTGATGGTGAGTAAAGCCCAGTTAACCAAGTTCATGGAATAACAGCCCTCTAGTCCTTCACTGGGGAAGATGCCATTATTCCCGGGATTTTCTGGCTCTCGAACGTTCATGAAATCTTGTCCTTCATCTGCCTTGCAGAAAGCGACATGTTGCAGGGCATTGGTCCTGGAGGCGATCCCGCTGGTCGAGAATTCGATTGGTCTGACTATGAACGTCTAGTATCGATTGTTAAGCACGATCTTGACAGCTTGGAGTACAACATCTACCACACTTGGATGCTGGAAACAAAGAAGAAATTGGCAAAGATGGTCATTCCCGCCCTTATCGAAAGTCAATCTCTTCCTGGGTTCACTACCAGTGATGGAGGAGGAAGGTTATTCAACCGACTTCTAAACTCGAACACTCAACCGGCATTCAGTATGGACGATGTGTTAAATCTGCTCAACAAAGTGTGGAGAAGCTTGAAGAGCTATTACATGGAAGAGTCTGTCGTTCAACAAGTCGTTACGGAGCTCCTGAAGTTGGTGGGCGTGACCAGCTTTAATGATTTGCTAATGAGAAGGAATTTCTGCTCGTGGAAGCGAGGTTGGTATTTGCTTTGTTGCTTCAATCATTTACTGACGATCCCGAAGCGATGCAAATTCAATACAACATCACCCGTATTGAGGAGTGGTGCAAATCACATGGCATGCCGGAGGGAACTTTACAGTTGGAGCACCTCATGCAAGCGACCAAACTTCTACAATTGAAGAAGGTAAGTTTTGTGTTTATTCCTGGTGTAATATCTCACCCCTTTTGTTTGCGTTTTCCAGGCGACAGCAGCCGACATTGAGATCATTTACGACGTCTGCTGGATGTTGAGCCCATCGCAAATCCAGCGCATGTGTACAAACTATTTCGTGGCGGACTATGAAGTCAGTTTCTGTTTATTTGCTTGTGCCGATCTCTGGCTGATATTGTTACGAAGAACCCTATCTCGCCCGAAATCCTACGCGTCGTCGCATCGCGAGTTGTACCAAATGATCGCAACGACCACCTGTTATTACCTCCTGAGAGTGAGGACGTTGGTCCCTATGAGTCGCCCCTCCCTCGGGAGGTGTCAGGATTGGAGACTTATGTACCAGCATACCTCAACATGTCTCATATACGACGTCTTGCCATGCTTGTCGCATAGTGTCTGGGAGTTGATCTTTGTTTGGACAATGTCTGGTACTGTGTTCCAATGTCGCATATATTCTGTTTTCGAGTCATTCAATAGGATTGCATTAGTCTCGTACCTTGCAAGTTTGTTGCCTAAGATTGAAGTTACGTATGTGGTACTGGCTGCTAGTACAAATAGGATTTAAGTACTACGTAAGTTTACATGGTCAGGATTGGGGGACTCCATCACCCAAACAAATCTTCGTCCCAGTTATCAGCTGTAGGCGGCGAAAGATACCGGGTAGGGTTAACTGGCGCGTTGCCAGTGGGATTGTCCACGTCCATTCGATCTGGCGGTTCCTGACCTGGGCGGTTCGACGAATTACTAGGCTCGGCGTCGGCGTTGAACCAGTCCTCCAAGTCGTCATCGTCGGGATTGGATTGTGGAACAACCTTGGGTTGCGGTACGGTTTTCGCGACGTTTATCATATCCATATCTACGATGACTTCGTCCATATCCTTCCACATGTCGTCGTCATCGTCGAGATCAATTACACGCCGTGTGGATGGCGGTGGTGCCGGTGTAAACGCCGTCTGTGGACCATCTTTGTTGCCGTCAATGGGTACGTTTTGGTACTCTTCTTCAGAGTCGTCGGATTTGTTGGGGTCCTTGACTTCTTGGTCCACAACCGTTGGACGCTCAGCATCACGCCACATACCCATGTTGATCTAGCGGTATTGAGATATGTGAACATTTTGAGAAAGGGATTGACATTGATTACCTGCATGCGGCGTGAGCGGCAGACGCGTTCAACGCGATCCACTGTGTCGCGAAACTGGGTTTTTGGAAACATATTATGGGCCCAGAACTGGTATATCCCCATTAGCCTGTCTAGGTCTTCTGCCTGTATAGGTATGTCAGGCGTTGTTATCATAAAAATAAGAGTGACCCAACTTCGTGTCCTTTGCCTTTTGGCTTGAACTTCTTAGCTTCTTTTATGAGTGCCGGAAAGCCCCGTTCTCCTAGTAAGCTGCATTATGGTCAGGTCCTTGAAGAGATAACAATAGCTGTATTTCGCACCGCTCGTCGTCTACTTTTGCTATTGTCCTTCGGCCTTTTGGTGCCCCGTCCTTTTCTTCATTAGGTTGTGTGGACGCGTCTTTAGTGTCTTTGAAATCATTTGTACCATCTTCCGTCTGATTAGTGGCCTTTGACGCGTTCTTCGCTCTTTTGGCCAACAAAGCCTCCATGTTCGGCCGTTCATTGACCTCATCTCCGTCAAGAAGATCGTCGAACATGTCTCCTAATACGTCATCTACTGCTTCATTGGTGCTCTTTTGTGCGTTTCTTGGCTTGGGCCTCGCCGCTTTGGTTCGTTGTGGCGGCTCTTCATCATCGGAGGGTAGGAAGAGAGGTTCATTATGAGGAATACTTGCAGATACAGTTGCAGGCTCATCCCAAATGTCTTCCATCTTTTTTGAATAACAATTGTACCCTTGATGTGGTAGAGGACGAGCCTTGATCATGTCCCAGCCTGATCTCAAGCACGGGTTGGCTTACTGGGAGCGCCAGGAAGCATCTGTTGATGGTGTACTCGGTGGATATGGGAATGGGTCTTTACCGCGAGTCGATGCCCTCTCTTCCCGCATGTTTTTGCTCTCCATTCTTCCTCAGTTGTGCACTGTATCCTCGTCGTTCAAGGCTTTGGAACAATCAGAAGAAACACGTCGCCATAGGGCCCTGGATGTAGGTACAGCCCGTCCCAAATGTTCCATTTCGCGCACTATTGACACACTCGTCTAAGGTGCAGGCGTCGGAAGGGTTACAAAGGATGTTCTATTGCATTTGTTCACCGATATAGTTCTGCTTGAACCCGTACAGCCTCTCATTTCTCAGGCACTCGCGACATCATCAACCTGGAAGGGCATCGCGGATTCGAAAAAATCCGTTTTATTCGTCAAACAGCCCCTTCAGCACTTCGACCCTTCTGCTTCTATTACAGAAGATCTTGTGTTCGCCCACGCCGGCGCATCCATCGACCCGAAACAACCTTTTGGGTATGACATTATTTGGTGTCAGTGGTGCCTTGGCCATCTCTCGGATCGACAACTCGTCCGGTTCTTGGAACAGGCAAAACAATCCTTAAGACCTGGAGGGGCTATCATTGTAAAGGAGAATTGTTGTCCAGAGGAAGAGCCTGGAGAACCGGAGACGGTATATGATCCCGATGACAGCAGCATTACTCGGTATGCAACGTCCAATCTGCGTGTTGCGTACTAAAAAAAGTCTAGGCCGGATAAGGTTTGGTTGAGACTCTTCGCAAAGGCCAATCTGCGGGTATTGAAGCAGGAGGTACAGAAAGGCTTTCCTGACGAGCTTTATGAGGTAAAAACGTCAGTAACATCAGTACCTGGACTCTTGCACTATTCTGATTTGATATCAGCTATGCACTAGCATAACCAAAAGTTGAACTCCGGTCGATTTTCGGCGCCGCTGAAGGGAATGGAAAAGCCATCAAAGGGAGTTGTCTCCGAGAATACACAAATATGAACAAACTTTCTTCAAATTATCGCAATGTGTTATGAGGACAGTCAACAGAAAATGCAAACGACATCCACCCTCTAATTTACGCCTGTACCATTTTCGCAGCGGGTTGTGACATTTTTTCTGTGGCTTATGGATGAAGACTTGCCTTTGTCGTGCCGTATAACCCAACAGCCACGATCCAGAGCCTGCAGGCTTGTCGGCCCGCAAGCACAATGACACCTAGCCTAAGACAAAGGCCAGACAAAGACCATGGCTTTTAGAAATCAGTGGCGAGGCCGCCATTATTCCGTTCTAAGCCCATTTTTGTTGCGTGTGCCCGCGGCAAAGCGGCGCACGGATCGCCCTTGCTTTGTTTTCCCAATCGGTTGTCACAACTGACGCCTACTGATTGGGGGGTCTCAAGCAAGGATACCCAGCCGCACCCTGGGCCGGCTCCTGCCTATAAAACCCCCCTTAAAATTCCTGAGAATGGTTTCTTCATCCTTTCTCTCCGGCCTCTTTCTTCTTCACGTCTTTGTTCAAGATCGGGCCCAGCCACCCACCGCGCCGCATATCAATTCACATTATGCCCAAGGAATCAAGCTCTCCTATTGTTAGTGCAATCTTCTCTTGTTCCCCTTAACCAGTACTGAAACTAGATTCAGGTTGTTGGTGCCATTCGTAAACAACGTACTCAAGCTATGGACGACTCTACGACGCAAGGCCGTTTTCCATGCCCCATCCAAGGGTGCAATGCATCGTACATGAAAGCGACTGATGTATCTCGACACAAATGGAGTCACCTTCCGACCGTCTATTTGCCCAGTTGTCCCTTTGTCGACAAGCAGGGTACTCAATGTTCTTATCAGTATGTTTACAGTTTGATTTGCTGAGATATTTTCTTATACTCCTTTGAATAGATACGTGGGCAGGGCTTCTCTGATGAAGACTCACTGGCAACGCGACCACAAGAAAGAACGTCCATACCCAGAAAACTATCATTGGCCGACGTTAAACGATCTTCTTGCGCAGCACAATATTACTTTGGGCGAACGAACTCCCAGTAGGGCAAGGCCAGCCACGGTCCCCCAGCCACTGCTTCCCCAGCCAGGTCCTTCCACGACTCCTTCCGCGATTCCCCACGCAACTATCCCGTCCTTCGATGTGTTTGGGTGTATTGAGAGGATGCAGCAACATATGCATTGGTCCCTTGATCAACATCGTTTCCCTGAGCAGACGAGGAACCTAAACCTCGACGCGGTTAATCTTAACCCACAAGATCACCTTCAGGCCCAGCCACCTTTCCCTAACTTCCCTTATAACGGCGGAATGTCTAGCATGCCTCAAGGCCATTTCTATCCAGGCCTTGTGGCCCCTGTCCCTATCGCTCTGCCTTCTATCAATGGACTCGTCCAGGGCCCTGGATCCTCTTTATTTCCGCAAGAGTTCTATAATCGAGACTCCTCGTCTACAACCGCTTCCATTGGAAACCTTTCCGGAGACGAAGAACCTCTTGTATGGAACACCTATCTTGACGAGAACTCGACCCAGTAATGGATGGACATTAGCATTTGTTTCATATTTGTTTTATACCTTGGACTCTTTCGTTGCTGCATAGTTGGAAGGTCATCTTGAAACCTTCGTATTTTGCTCGTTGCTGCATAGTTTGGAGGTAATCTAGAAACCTTCGTGTTTTGCTCGTTGCTGTGATCCGGACTGTAGTTGGTTAGTTCTCAATATGATTAGATTAGTGTTACTAGTGAGAGATGGGAAAATGCCTGATTTGAAGTAAAGTCCTAACGGTACGACGACGACTAACAGCAAGGAATGCTGGCAAGGAGCTGAAGCGTTTGAACATAGGTTCACTGCGAACTTTCCTTACCACAGATTGAAGCGCATCTGATCTAAAGCCTCAAGGTTTCTGAGAAAGAATCCAAAAAATAAACATTGTTCATCGCTAGTAGACGTTGGCTATCTTCCAAACTATTTCTCAGATGCGAGGGCAATCTCTAGGTCGCGCTCAATGGTCTCGAATATAGACGGGCCGTTGGGCTTCCATCCTAGATCGCGTAGTTTGCCAGCAACAGCAAACACGTTGGCTCCGAAGAAGCTGGTGAATAAGTTTCAGAACGTGTTGTTATCTGTGGTATTATGAAGAGGAAACTCACGACATCAACGGGGCTTGCTCAAGAGTGACCAATGAGAGTTCAGTAGTATCGATGATACCTCTCTGTTTCAATGGAGGAGCATAGGCAGTAATTAGGTCTTTCCAAGAGACCTCGCCAGTGTTGGCGATGTAATAACGGCCATAACCCGATTCGGTGTCCTTTCCGGAAAGTGCGAATTTCAACACAGTGAGATAGGCCGCTGCCATGTCGTTGACGTGAATCTATACAACGTGAGTATCGGGCTTAGGTGAAGGTTGAACGTTACTAACAAGAGCCAGGACATTGCTACCGTCACCTATGTATGGGAGAGTTTTGAAGTTTTTCCCCAGATCGATCACCATTTTCGTCAAAATAACTGTTCGTGGAATCGGACTAGGACTTTCTCCGTAAACGCCGCTTGGGGAAATGATGTAGGCAGAAACGTAGCTTGCTTCATCCGCGTCCACGACACTACTCTGCGTGTCAGAACAGATGGCTTGAAAAGGTATTTAAATAAGAACCTTTGCTCGACATTACGGTGCCATGCAGTTGGCGAGATGTCCCGTATTTCTGCCGTCTTCCTGTCCTGTGAAACGGTTTAGTCAACAAAACGAAAGTTGAGAGAAGGAACTAACATCAAAAACATGAGCAGACGAGTTAAAGATACCCTTGGCACCATCCATAAAGATGGCAGTGCCACTGGTATGAAGGTAAATCGGCTTGACTGCGGTAGCGGCAAACCTCTTCTTGCATCCTTCGAGGATGGCGTTCGAGAGGTTAAGGTCATCTGCGTCTGCTGCGTTGAAGACAATATCGGCATGTGAGGAGAGTTCAGAGACAAGAGCAAGATCTTGGCTGGTTCCTTTGATGCAAGTGACACCGATGCCTACTCAAGATGAGAATAACTTCACAACTTCGTAGACAACCAACGTACCTGAAAGGAGAGGAATATGTGCCTCATTGCGTACGAGAGCTGTCGCCTTGAGGTCTGGTATCCCCTTCAGAAAGGTGGTGAGGACAGCTCCTCCGATGTAGCCAGAAGCTCCTAAGATAAAGATAGATGGCATGTTGATATGATTTGTGGGTTCTATTGGACAACGACGAGATCTTCATGGCCTTTATATGTTGAGGTACTTTTGAGCTGCGAGAGCAACTGAATTAGCGAGGGATCGGCGACAAACTGCTCATCGTGAGAGCATGCGGCCAAATTGAGAAAAAATGCTGACAAATCGTAATACAGCATCATAATTAGTAAACATGAGCAAGTTTACGACCGTTGGCAATGCTTGCTCCCCAAGTCCCGCAGCTTCTATCGCCGAATAATTAATAACATTTGACCGCGCAGCGTCTCAATCCTGTTATTGTAACAAAAGCGTATTATTTCCAAGGTGTGAAGATTATTTCAGCGAGAAATTGGTTGTGGTGGCAGCATTGATAGCATTCTCTACATCCCGCTCAACCGCATCGAAAAAGGAAGGAGAGCTTGGATTCCATCCCATGTCCTTCAATTTACCAGAATTACCCCGGGTATTGGCACCGAAGAGGCTAGTCCAATAGCGACGCGTCAGTTTCGTGCATAGAGCACAGAAAGACGCCCAACTTACCGCATCACTGGCACCTGCTGTGGTGAAACCAGGCAAGGTTCCGAGGTCTGGAGCAACCCTTTTTTATGAAAAGCAACTCCATATGCTTTGATCACCTCTTTCCACGCAATTTCTGTCCCAGAAGCAATATAGTATTTTCCGTAGCCTGACGCCGCGTCGTTTCCGGACAAAGCGTGTTTAACGACGAGTGTGTAGGCCGATGCAAGGTCTTTAATGTGCAACTGATCCTCTACTATCAGTAGATACACGCAACCCAAACGTATCCACTCACAAACGGGCTCACGTTACTGCCGTCCCCGATGTACGGGAGTGCCTTCAAAGCGCCACTCATTTTGATGAGCAAGCCTACGAGAAGTACGGGGCGCGAAATAGGACTGGGTGTCTCGCCGTACGCGCTACTGGGAGAGATGATATAGGCGGAGACGTATCCCGCTTTATCTGCTTCGACTACGCTACTTCTTGTGTCAGTAATCAAATCACTAGGATGATATAGACTTGCATATTTTCTACGTTGCGATGAATCGCAGAAGGCGAGACAGCCTCGATGGTATCTGTATACCTGTCCTGAAGACAAACGTCAAAGGCCATAGCTATTATTTGGGGTCACATACGTCATGAACAGGAGCAACAGGATCAAAGATTCCTTCAGATTTATCACCCAACACTGCCAGTCCACTGGTATGGATGTAAATTGACTTGACGGCAGTGGCATTAAACCTCTGCTTGCATCCTTGGAGGGCAGAATTTGCCAGTGCTGCATTGTCTGCATCAGCAGCATTCAGAATGATGTCAGCTTTTGAGGCTAGCTCGGTCACAAGCTCGAGGTCCTGATTGTTCCCCTTCACGCAAGTAACACCGAGGCCTATAGAATGATGAGATTATCATGGAATGGATCAAGAATCAAGGTACCAGAGAGGGCACGGATATGAGCATCGTTGCGAATGAGAGCCGTCGCCCGTAGATCCGGAATCTCGTTTAGGAGTGTAAAGAGGACAGCACCTCCAATATAACCGGTAGCACCGAGAACAAAGATAGAAGGCATTGCGAGGGAATGCGTGAGTGGATGTTGGGACAAGACAAACCCATCGTCGCATTTTATGTGCCACCGTGTCCGACGAATCGCGGGAGTTAGTCATGATAATTTATGAGGAAGTATGCAAGTATTCTATTAAAAGTATTCAAAAGCCATAGGATTCCTCCGCCATTTTCGGGGGTTGGACGAGGGGAGACGGGGAGTGCAGGCCGTGCGGACGCCCAGATAGCGTATCATGCTAGTTAATGCTGATAATTTGCTCCTATCTTATCGGAGATAGGCTATTTGGGGGTCAGGAAAGTAGGATCTGGCTAGTAGTGTGTCTTGTGGCAGTTCCACGGATAGCCCCCAACTAACTGGCCCTTCCCACCTCTTGCAATAACTCATATTACATGGTATAATTCTACTAAAACAAACTCGTAAGAGCCAATTTGCGACTGCCATGCCGTTGATGGTACTGACCAGCCACATTTTGCCACAGCTTGAGGCGATCTTGTTGGGCGCATCTACTACCCGTTGTCGTAATACTTGTCTCGAGTAAAATATAGGAGAATACTTGTGAAATTCATACACTTGATCCGTGCGGAGCCTGACGCTGGCAGTCCCGCCTCCGCAATGTGCTGACCTCTAACTCTTCAACTCGCACCCCGCCTCGACTTCGAATAAGCCAATGGCCAGCCCCGACGTACAAAAAGGCATTGATAATGCTAAGGAAATACTGCACACTGCTTCACGGCCTGGGATTGGCACCAGTCTCAGACGCGCACGCATAGGCAAGGCGCTTGTAGAGCTCCACACTACCCAAAATAAGTGTCAGAATGAAATGGATACAGGTTTTTACAGAACAACCTTGCTTGCAGCCCAAGTAAGTGCACATTTTGTTGCCATTGATACAAAGGAAACTTACGAGGATTCTTAAAGTGTGCTGCAATGAATGACCTCTCCACCAGCGATATGGTCAAACAGGATCTCCCACAAGTTGTCTACCAAATGGAGGAAATGGTTCTGAATTGGACATGGCTCGTCGATCACCCCCAGTACCAGACTCACGATTCGATCATCCAAGTACGCGAAGCACTGGGAAACCTTCTCAATGTTCATACCCCTAAACTGGGTAGGCAGGATATTCTGCAGGGCGTACAGAACAAGATAGGCAGACTGTCTAGATCCTGCAAAGACCCCTTCATCTCTGCGTTTCGTCTAGAAGTGACTCATATCATCATGGAGGAGTGTTTCCATCAAGCCATTCGGCTCTTTGAGGCGGGAAAATGGGCGCCTGCTATGAGCCTGCTGCAATCTAAAGACTCGGAGCTTGATGTGCTTGTCGAACTCGAGGAGAGATATTTTGAACAAGATGGATTCAAAGATGATTATAGCCCATGGGGAGTCGGGGACACGTACGAACAAGAGCGAGCAGCTTCTAAAAGGCGTGACTTTGACTTGCAAATGGCAATGTGCAAAGGCTCTCAGCTCATTCATACAGGCGACCTTCACTTCAAAGATGCTATGAATGGGGACCCTGATGACATGATGAGCAGAGCTTTATTGGCTCAAGACGACTACCGGTGATGCTTCATCGGTGCCACACTGAATCTAAGCTAATATTCTCGATTTAGCGCAGCGCTTGGGTGGATTACAGGGCATGACGTTGAGCTGGAAGGCCAGGCTCTCACACGCTTAGCACGGTTCCATGCCAAAGTTGCGAAGATGCCTGCTCCGTCTGTATACTTTCTGTTGCATTGCATTACAGTGGGTTTCTGATACAGTTACAGAGCACATGCACTCTACATGAGAGCTGTCCAGCTTGCAGCGGCCCTTCAGCCAGCCCTTCCCAAAGGCGACTGGTACAAAGAAGCTACCGATGCGATCCAGGCCCATAGAAACGCACTCGAAGCAGAAGAGGCCAAAAAATGGGAGAAGGCGAGGGAACCAATACTGCAGAAGCTATTAAAAGATACTGAAAAGTTGAATGAGGCGCGAAATATGGACGACGCGAAGTTTGCTGCGGTCGGTGTTTTCCAATTCGTAAATGTGTGAGACATGTTTCTTACCTCTAGTAACAGTTCATATACAAGACCTGGCCACCCAAGACCGAAGGTCTGAACTCGGTACAAACTCATCTTCCCTCACTGATGATTGGACAGGTCCCGCCGAGCCTCCTAGCGATCCTGAGAATCCCAATAGCTTATCGAAAAAGCATCTCCTCAAGGTTATTCAGCGCTACCATGGGGACAAGAACCTAGCCTGGGGTGATGAATGGCGCGTCATGAGTGAAGAGGTAAAGTTGCCCCCGTTGAACTTGTCATGACCCCTGTTCTGACGGCTGGTAGATTTCAAAGCGCTTGACAGGACGTTATAATATCATGAAAGGCGTCTAATTGCGAGTTTGCCAACAATATTTCCAAACACCAGTAGTTGTGGTTTCAATTAAGATCTCTACTTACAGTCAGAATTGGGAAACTTGAGAGAAAGATACATCCAAAGTAAAGGCGAGAAGTAAAATTGCCGTGTTATTCCAGGTGCTTCAAAGACAGGTCAGCGCCTATCTCCCTCCGATACGCCACCCGGCTAGCCGCCAGTCAGGGAAAGTACGCATTCTACGTCGACATTGAATTTCTGAGAAATTACCGATAATGCCCGAGCACATCTCAAAGTCTGTACCTCACTCTTCATACCCCATGTCCAAGGTCGTTCACCAGCTGACACAAAATGATGTAGAGAACGTGCAGGAACACAAGAGATGCGCACGAAGGATCTGAAGCCTGCCGGTGGTCCTGAGACCTCTTTAAGGTTGAGTCTATCTCTGTAGACGCGACTTGTCCCTGATTGAGCACTCGATGTGCCGCCGTAGCCCAACTCTCGACGACGTAGATAGGTGACTATGTGTGTTAGCATCCCCAGAGCTGCTGTACTTACGTATATGTATTTCTTTTTCAGGAATCCCAATGACCAGGGCGGAGATGAGGAGGATTATGAAGACGACGAGGACGAAGATGAAGACGAAGACGAGCATTCAGCGTTCGCGCCCATTCTTCGATGATTGTATTCGAATGGAGCTAACATAATGTTACAGCAATAAAGGAGGTAAAATCAGAGGCAAGATCCGCAAAGCCCATACCGGTGCAATCAAAGGACAACCTCCGAAAAACCCTAAGCCATCAACCGCGGGTATCAAGCGTTAGAGTATGAAATAGAGAGAAAATATCACTTGAAATACAGTCTTTGTACCACGAATGATAACAGAGATGTGTGAACCCTTTTGAGCACCTCATAACGCAATGGCTTATCAAGCGACCCCACTGGATCAGCCCCGCGACGGTTGCTAGCCTATCGAATGCGGAGTATCCGTCGGAGGCGTTCTCGAAATCGATGCGTCCGATGAGCGATTGGCCCCTGAAGGCAGGCGTCGATTTTTGTGATGAGCTCTACCGTTCTCTTGTATCCGGGGTCCTTCGTCCCCAAATGAACCCTACAAATCCGTTCCGCTTTCATGGCCAACTGTTTAGAATCCGTGTAGAGCCCCAGATCGTAGTAGGTCCATGCAAGGTTATGCATGCATGTCGCCACCTCGACGGAATTCTCGCCTTCTAGCTTAATTCGTTTCGTCAACACATCCCTTTGCAGAGGTAAAGCATCGTTATGACGAGCATGGAACGAATAAACCACCGCGAGGTTGCTCATAGCCAGCAATGTATCCGGATGGTCTTCGCCGAGCTGGGCCCTTCGACCCTCCAGTTGCTGAAGTCTAAGCCGCTGGGCATCACTCCACCTACTTTGAGCCTGGTAGGTCAATGCCAACCAGTCCATAGCGGCGAATGTATCAGAGTGCCACATCCCCAGCTGTGCCTTTCGCTCGGCTAGTATTTTAATGCGAAGCCGTTCAGCCTCCTTGTGTGAGCCTAGCTCATGATACGTCAGAGCAAGCCACTCCATAACGGCGAGAGTATCCGGGTTGTTTTCGCCGAGTTGCCGTTTTCTACCTTCAAA
Organism: Serendipita vermifera MAFF 305830; assembly: GCA_000827415.1. Classification (NCBI taxonomy): domain Eukaryota; kingdom Fungi; phylum Basidiomycota; class Agaricomycetes; order Sebacinales; family Serendipitaceae; genus Serendipita; species Serendipita vermifera. The sequence goes on along the minus strand of KN824291.1, from coordinate 174,702 downwards.
GGCCTCTAATTGAAGCTTTAGAGCCTCTGTATGACGCCCAAGCTCGTGGTAGGTGGCAGCCAAGCTACGCATGGCCTCAAGCGTATCTAGGTGTCCACGACCAAGCCGTGAGATTTGTTCGTCCAGAATTTGACGTTGGATCTCTTCCGCTCTGGATAGTTGATCATCACTTCCATATAGTGAAGCGAGCAAGCCCCTAACTTCGATCACGAATGGATGACTGGGGGGTACCTGTAAATGTAGCTGTCGCAATATTTCTTCGCATACACCTTGAGCTTCCTTGTACCTTTCTTGTCGCGATAGTGTGCCTGAAACCTCGTATAATGCCCTCAGAGTTTCGAGGTGGGTAGGTCCGAGTAATGCTATTCGAACTCGTATCACCTCCCTCTCCAATTCCTCCATTTGTATCAATTGACTATCATCATATGTAGCGGCCAACTCGAGCTTGGCTGTGGCCACATAGAGATGGTTTGGACTATGCCTATCTTGAAGTCTGCGGACTATGGGTCTCCAGATGTCTTGCGCCATCCTGAGCTGCTCGGCTATTCGCAATATTTTCCCAAAGGCGGTGAGGTTATTATCATGCACACTCTCGGTTGAGAGCCTTGACATGATTGCCTGGATATGTTGAGGCAAATATTGATAGAGATGTTTGGCGTCTATGCATGAAATAAAAACTCGGCATGCGGCTTCTTGAAAGATGGCTCGCTGGTGAGATGGAATTCGATCGAATGCCCATTCGCGCATGAGAGGATGGATGCGGACTAGTTGAGTGAGTGGAGTAGACGTTATCGACGCCAAGGAGTGTTTCCGCAATACTCGAACAATTTCCATGGACGAAAGATCGGACCACTCTTCCTCGGAATGAAATATGTGTTGTAGTAGTTGAATGGCAAGTTCATAGGATGCACCGTGGTCCTCAAACAGGAAAGGGTTCGTGGCAAATGATTGCGATACCGCGATGGATATCGAAGCCACAGGGAAATTGGCGAAATGAAAGAATGAGAGGAGATGTAAAAAGTCTTGGATTGTGTGAGGTAAGCGACGATATGTGAGGTCGAAAGCGGCGTATGCACTGCGGTTCTGGCGGTCTCCACTTGGTTCCTCCATTAATTTGGTAAGATGGTCAGAAAGAAGATTGAGGTATTGACTGCATGAGCAAGCCTCATTAGAAATGAAGCATCCTGCTTGCGTCAGTGCTATTGGGAGATAGCCCAGCTTTTCGGCAATAAGGGATGCTTCATGTTGCTCCTCTTTAGATGGATTGTGTTTTTCGGCACACTTGAGTATCAGTTCGACTGCTTCCTCTTCCAACATGACATCTAGTCCAAGATAGCAATTTTCAGAGGCCAACTTCCGGAGAAGCTGGTTTCGAGTCGTGACGATGATAACGCCGTGTTCACACAAGGGCAACAACGGTCGCAAATCAATCCCCAGGTCATCGACGTTATCATAAACGATGAGCCATCTCTTGTTGATGGGGTTTTGGAAGAAGTTCATCGTATCCTCGAAATTGATTCGCGAGCCGTCCTTCCCCGTAATTAGCTGGACATAAGATATTAGGTCCGATTTAATGCTGCTCTCTGAGCTCCCATCGACGAAAAATGTATGGCTGAACCTGGTAGATGTCAGCTGATTGAATAACAGAAGCCTAGATGCGTACCGGTTATTGTGTTCTGGATTGTACTCGTGAAGCACCTCTGTTACTAACTGTGTCTTGCCGCACCCAGTCATACCGGCCATTATGATGACCTTCTGCCCCGCACCACGCTGGATCATAGTGTCAAGATTTTTCCATGGCCCTTTGCGGCGGACATAATGTTGGGCGCGTAGTGGGGCTGCTTTATAAACAGGCTTCGGTGCACCGGTGTAGCCTAAACTCTTATGAGTTACATTCGTGTGGACGTTAGAGTAACGTACTGAGTTTGTCGAGGACGATCCAACCATGACGGTCACTGAGAATCCCAGCGCAACTGGATATGGTCGTGTCTGTCTCATGGTCTTTGAGATATCCCTCAGCCTGGGTAGTGATCCAGTTGACATCATCTACCTCCGTTGACTCGTTTTTCCGCAGTCCCTGCCCAACGGAGAGTCTAAAATAGACGCCGGCGTCCTTCATTCGAATTTGGAGCTCCTGTGCTAGCATTTCACCATCGGACAATATGTCATGGTGAATGGTATTTGCCCTCGCTCTATCATTCATAGAGATGACTCCAGGGTGACCAGCACCGAGACTCAGCAAGCAAGCGACCTTCGACTCTCCCCCGTAAAGCGCATGAGCCTCCGAGATAAGCTCTGAAGATGGGTTGTTGGCGCCAAGCCCAGCGCCCACATAGGTATGCTCTTCAGGACCGACGATGCAAGTTAACGGTGCAAATGCAGGGCTTGATGCACATGTCGCCAGCATCGCATCGATCACAGTGATGTTAAATGGCGACCCTCGACGTGACCTATATGATCGAAGGCATACTTTATGCCGAAGCTCGATGGAGGAAAGCACCAGGCTGAACCTGTGATACATATTAGAATCAAACCGTGCAGGAGATCATTCCGATATTCTTACCCCACGCAACGATCACCTTGCTGGCTATCCTCTAGTTTACTATCTAGATATAAACCCCGGCTCTTGAGCATCCGTTCAAGACATGCTCTGAGGGCCATAGACCTTTTCGAGGGTTCGGGAAATTGGCGCTTATAGACCTCGTTTACTATCACGGCGAATTCGTCCATTGCTTCGTCCACAGACATTTTCAGTCGCGTAAACATGATGGCAAGAAGGCTAATGAAATCAGAGATATCCAGTTTCTCGAATATTCAGAGTACTTACCCACCTGTATCACTCCCCCCGATCATGTCAAACTCTTCACATGGAAGCATTATCTTTTCGGGGTTGTTGGGATACTTTTGGACCTTCAGTCGAGTCATGAGCTCCTTCATAATCACCAACTGCGAGAAACTTCTTGCGCCACCACCATCTATGAGGCATAGAAGGTTAGATGATATGGGTTAATTTCCGGCAAGCGCCTACCGAGGGAGAGGAGCAGCAAGCCGTTCCTTGAAGTCATAATGATACTTGCTTGTTCGTGGGGTATGAAATTACAGTGTATAACCGCCTTGATGTAGGCCACAGATAAAGGCGTTGTGGTGGTGCGCGCCTACATGAGGCAGAGGGTGGCACAGTAAGTTGATTGTTCCACAAAGCTGGAACCAACCAGTAATTGATTCGCGTACGCACTGTATTACTGAAGGCTGATAGGCTTTATTCCTTTTTCACATAATGTATCTCAAGTTCCAAAGGTCATTGTTCATAAAAAGTGGAAAATTATGGCGTCGGTCCAAAGTGAGGCAGGGTCCAAGATTTCAAGTGGTGGTTGATTCGGTATACCAGGTTTCTTCGAAATGTCATTCTTACTTAACACGGTTTAATGGAAACCTAACATCTAGTCCACGACACTCTCGCGACCTTGTAAACCCAATGAGGGAGGAGTTGGCCGCCACTGCCTCACTGATCGGTAAATGCCATATCAATGAAGGCTCCGAGAGCCAGCTCGATTGAGAAACAGCCTCATGCAGTATCCTGATCATAGATAATTCTACTATCACCCTAGGTTTAAAGCATCATCCGAATCCAGGCTGCGCCTACCTATTGCCACGACCCACTCCAATAAAGCCGACCCTAGACGACCACGCCAATCGTGAAAATTCAAAGATAAATCCACAATGTCAGATACATACTTGACGTGTGTCTCTTCCCCTCAGAACTCTACGCAACCCCCATCTTTCTATGGTCGTTTCGCCCGCCAGCAAAACTAATCGCGTCTATCTAGCGACATCAAAGTCGAAGGGTTAAGAGTTGATCAGGTGTTAAGCAACATAGACAAGTTGAGTGCGGCCCAAGGTGAAGCTCTGAACGTTCCTGAAGTGTGGCGCTTCCTGTATAGTAGCCAGAGCCGTGCCGATCAAAACAAGTAAGCTGATCTCACGCGCCTTGACCAATCTCTCACGTAGTACACTTTATGCAGTGGTCTAGAGGCTGATAGCGAACAGCGTCAAGACGATGATGCAGCCGGCCCGCCCAGAGTGTCTGTGCCCCTTACATCGCTCTACTGCTAACTAAAAGCCCTTATTTCAGGAGCAAGAAAGGAAAATTGAGAGGACAGGTGAATCAGCCCGTACCACAAGCACCCAAGATTGCGTCCACTGGGCTCAAGAGATAGAGCGTGGTACGGAGTGAATATCGCTAGTCGCTGTATACGATTAGTGTCAAGGTGATGCAAATGTCACCAAAGCACTCAAACATTTTGTTAAACATAATGCTCATACCTTATCTGGATTAAGATTACGCAATCAACGAATGCCACAAGCGCTTGATACCAGTGTACGTCTCCTCGGATGGACCAATATGAATAGAGGAAACCAAGAGAGTAAGATGAATGGGGACGCCCCTCAGATATTCTATACGTGAATGTTCATACTGAGGGATGTGAGATTTATTGACGATTGTCCTTACAACGAAAACCCTGAGAGCTAACTGGATCGAGGAACAACTTCATACATTACTCTGGTCACATATAACGTTACCATTCTAAAGCATACCCTGAGTCATGCTCCCATTGGGCGATAGCCGCCAGGTCAACCTCCAAGCGCGTCTTAAACTACCACACCCATCGTAGATTTCGAAAAGAACTTCACAATGTCAGACGAAGACTTAAAGTATGTCCCTTCTTCCTGGAATTCTAGTTGTTCCTCGTCTTTCCCAGCACACCGTTTCATTGGCTAGCGAACTGATGGCGTCTATCCAGAGATATTAACGACGAAGAGATGGGAGGTGAAAACGTGGAGCAGGTGTTAAAGTATGGCGAGTTGAGTATCAGTTCACACCGAAGGGTTTGAAATGTTCCTGAATTATGGCGCTTCCCCTATAGCGAGATCCGCGCTAGTACGAGGAGGTGAGCTAGCACAGATGGATTGATGAATGTTTCTCTCATATAGTGTACTCCATCCAGCGCCCAAAAGGCTGACGACGAAGACAACGCGCCCACAGGGTTTGTACCTTTGTATTTATATAGATCTACTGCTGACTAAATGCTCTTTAATTCAGTACTAGACCCAGGCGGGGATCCAAGGCGGGTGACAAACCACCCAAGAACCCGACGATTATAGCCTCCACTACCGGAACCAAGAAATAGGGCAACTTAAACCAATAGTTCTTGTATATACCATCTAGACCGTACATGGATACTTTTAGAGTGGGAATTCGTTAACACAGTCTCCATATCCCGTCCAGTTGAGATACCACTTGAGACACCACATGACCCAAGAGCGCCATAAGAGTACGGCATTAGTGCATGTCTCTTTGAAAGAGGGCATGAAAAAGAGAAGGATTAAGGAGAATAGGATTAAGGGGAAACTCTTTCCCGTGATTAGAACGTTGATCTGAATATCGACGGATGCCGTATTTTTGGTCAAATTTGCAACTTTAAGGGACTTGTTGATAGTTTCGATGAGCCGAGTCGTTTTCACTAATTCTGGATCATCTGCTGGGAGTACACTCCTACAAATCCGTTCCGCCTTTGTGGCATAAACCATCGCCTCTTGCAAACGACCAGTGTCATGATAGGTCCACGCTAGATTATGCATACAGGTTGCCACGTCCAATGTGTCCTCGCCTTCTAACCTTATGCGTTTGCTCAATACCTCGACTTGCAGGGCTTCTGCATCGGCGTGACGAGACTGATTCGAGTAATTCAACGCCAGGTTATTCATGGCTATAAGAGTATCTGGATGTTCCTCTCCTAATACATCCCAACGTGCTTTAAGCAATTGGACTCGAAGAGGTTCGAGATCGTCAAAGCGGTTCTGCGAATTATAAAATGCTGCCAACAGTTCCAAAGCTTCCACTGTGTAAGAATTATTTGGGCCCCAGCTTTTTCTCCTTTGTTCCACCACCTTGAGTTGTAGACGAGCTGCTTCTATACCACGGTTTTGCTCATGGTAGTTTAGCGCAAGCCACGTCATCGCAACCAGGGTATCGTGGTGGGTCTCCCCGAGTATTTTCTTTTTCCCTTCTAATGCTTTTAAAAGAAGAGGCTCTGAATCTTGATGACGACCCCATTCGCAATAGGTCAGGGCCAAGTTCCATACGGCGTCGATAGTTTTCAGGTGGTTCTCCCCTTGTTGTAGCTTTTGCTCTTCCATCACCTCTCGTTGAATAAGCTCGGCGTCCGAAAGTCTACACAAGTGCTTGAGAAGTAGCGCCAAGGTCCTCTTAGCATCAAGGATCACCGGGTGATTTGGTTTGAGCTGGCGCTCAAGTTCATTTAGCATACCCTGTTTTATGATGAGCGCATCGGAATATCGGTCTTGCCGTACGAGCGTCTCCGAGAGTTCCTCTATTGCCCATAGCGTATCAAGATGCTGAATGCCAAGTAGCTTCGATCTGATGCCAACAACCTCCTTCTCTAACCTTTCCATCTCTACAAACCCGTCATCGAGGTAAGTGGCCGCTAGTTCCAACTTCGCGGTGGCAACGTGCAGGTTCATCGGACCATGCTTTCTTTGTAACATGTCGTGAACTGGGGCCCATACAGTTTGGGATTCACTCCATCTGCTAGCTGCTCGCAACAATTTCCCAAGCCCTGCGCGGGTATTTATGTGGAGACAGTCCACAGGCAGACGCGCCATAACCTCGATAATATGAGGAGGTAGATACGGGTGAAGATGGTTTGCATCCGTGCACGATATAAGGATTAGACAGGCGGCCTCTTGAAACATGATGCGTTGTCCGGGTTCCATCCGATTAAAGGCCCACTCACGCATCAGAGGGTGGGTATAAGCCAGAGAAGTAAGTGGCGCTAGTGTCAATGAGGCCAATGAATAGGCTTGGAGCATACGGTTGATACCAAAAACCGCGAAGTTGTCCCGTGTGCTTGCAAAGGAGCATATGTCTCGCACGACATTCACCGCGGACGCGTGTGTTGCATCCCTACTCTCAAATGGGAATGCATCGATATATTGGGGATGTGCCGCCGTGTGAGCGATGGCAGCCATCGGGAAATCGGTGTAATGAAAGAAGGAGAGAATATTTACCAGCTTTTGCATAACGGAAGGCAGGCGATGATAGGTAAGATCGAATGCTGCGTATGCGCTAAGATTCTGCAAATCGCCGGCAGGGCTATTCATCAGTTCTGCAAGATGAGTTGAGAGTAGACCGAGATAATGGGTGCAGGAGCATGGCTCATTTGCGATGAAACATCCGGCTTGTGCCAGGGCCACCGGCAAGTAACCAAGCTTGTCTGCGATGATAGCGGCTGCATGGCGTTCATCATCGGATGGATTTGCATTGCCAACGCATCGGAAAATCAGTTCAATTGATTCATCTTTCGACATGACGTCTAGTCGAAGGTAAGAGTTCTCAGAGGCCAACGTTCGGAGAAGTTGATTGCGCGTAGTGATGATTACCACCCCATGGTCGCATCGAGGTAGCAAAGATCGGATATCAATACGGATATCGTCGACGTTATCATAGACAATAAGCCACCTTCGATTGTTAAGTCTTTGGAAGAAGGCCATAGCGTCTTCAAATTCGAATCGCGATCCTTCCATCCCGGTAAGAAACTGAACGTGGGTTATTAAATCCGATTTGATGCTATGTTCTGAACTTCCATCGACAAAAAGAGCATGGTCGAATCTGGAAAACTTTAACAACGCATCCTAGTAGCCAGTTCGTACACATACAGGCGGCTCCTTTCCGGGTTATACTGTCGAAGTATTTCTGTCACGAGTTGCGTCTTTCCGCATCCAGTCATACCGGCCACGATTACAACTCGTTGGCTGTGCTGATCTGGTGATATAGCATTCACAAGCGCTTGCCATGGACCACTGCGCTTTATGTAATGTTGAGTACGTGCAGGTGCTGCTTTATAGGTTGGTTTCCGTGCAGCAGTGTACACTGGGATACTTTTAATGAAAGTCGGATATTGATGCTAAGTCAAATGACGTACTCAGGTTATCGAGGCTGACGCGACCATAGGCCTCCGCAAGGCTGCGAACACAATCCGTGACAGTTTGCCGAGTCTCTCCGTCATTCAAGTAAGCGTAGGCTTGTGCGGTTATCCTTGTATCTGAATTTTCGTGTGCTATTTCAACGCCTTGCATTCCGTGCCGGACAGAAAGACGAAAGTAAATCCCGCTTTCTATCGTTCGCATCTTCGTTTCTTCGGCTTCCACCTCGCCATCTGAAAGCATCTGTTGGTAAAGTGTCTTAAGGGAACCGTCATCACCACTCGCTGGCGTCGTAAGATTCCCCAGATGGCCGGAACCAATACTGAGTATAGACAGGACTTTAGCCCTTCCACCATAAAGTGCATGCGCCTCTGAGATGAGTCTTCCAGAAGGATTGTTGGCTCCAAGGCTAGCGCCAACAAAGGTTTGCTCTTCAAAGCCGATACTGGACGTAACAGGCTCAAAATCAGGGTAAGAAGCGCATGTCGATAGCATGGCATCGATGATTGTGATATCCGATGGTAGTCCTTGGCGGGTCTTGTAAGATCGGAGACAAACCTGGTTCCGAAGTTCGTTAAAGGAGAGTACGATACAAAACCTACTAAGGGTTTAAAAGCTGTTAGCACACGATCTAGGTAGACACTTACCCAGCACAATGGCTTTCCTGCCATCCTTCGCTCAGCTTGCAGTCGAGATGCCACCCCCTTCTCTCGAACATATCTTTTAAGCAGGCTCTGAGGGCCTGAGTTCTTCGAATCGCATGGGAGAACCGCGGTTTGTAAACCTTTTCGACAATGATAGAAAATTCGTCCATGACTTCTTCTATAGACATTTGCAGCCTCGAAAACATGATGGAAATAAGTCTGGGTGCGGGGGGTTCTGTTTTAAGCAAACGGCTCTTGACTTCAGAAGTTATGAACGCACCCGCCGGTATCGCTTCCGCCAATCATATCAAACTCCTCGCTAGGCAGCATCCTTCTGGCTGGATCATGAGGATACTTCCTGTTTCTAACTTCTTTCATAATCTCTTTCATGATAACTAGTTGTGAGAGGGTCTTGACGCCGCCTCCATCTGATATCGATAAAAACGATCAGACCATGATTCGACTGCCCCATTAGGATCGTACCGAAGCAAGCGAGACGAATGTCACTTCTTTCAGACAGGTTTTGCGCAAAGCTATTTGAGCGAGACGTTGAGGATCGGTCCATTCTCCAGCAACTCGAGATGGGGATGCGTAAAGTGGATATAGATCATTCTTAGATATACCCAGGTGTCTCTCTACTGGCTGAAGAGGCTGGCAGCCGCTCAGGGTGATGCTGAACGGCTTCCCCTGCTTAGATTAGAATATTCTGTTCGGGTTGAATCATCGAGGAAGCAGCGTCCCAGCGGAGCGGCGCGAGAAGAAAGGTCGCCAGAGACTGACGACCCCATACTTTGCGGATGGTCCTTATCCGATATGGCATTTGTGCGGAAAACCGGGAGCTGGGAGCTCATTTGATTAATAGATGTGACATGGGGAACCCCCACGTGTATTCACATCCCTGTTAGCTTTGACATGTGTACTGTAAGAGCGAGTCCTGGCATTTGCATGAGTTTTGGTTGGCAGAAATTGATCGGGGTCGGTCTGGTATTCCAGCTTAAGGCTCCGCGCGAAATTGGGTGACAGACTCCTTGGGTTGGCCCCCGCTCTTTTTATAGTGGAAATGTCAAAATGAGGAGCCTGGAGTTAATGGTTGCTCTGGTCTCCAGCAAGTCGAAGTTGTCCGCCTCCTCTTGTTGGCGCCGCCCCGCTTTGAACCCGCCGGGGGCGAATGTCCCCCAGTTAATTGGGCCATGAATAGCTCAAGCTCGCGGCTGTTGCGCGGGCTTGACTCGACCAGGCCTGGTTGATAAGGCTGTCCAATAGACGCGCATGACGTTAAATACCGCTGGGGGCAACTGGGAACGTATGCCCACGACCACAACTTCTCGAGAATACCTTTCCCCATGGCCGATATAGATTCAAAGTAAGCTTCCCTTGTCGATTTCTTCTCGTTGTGCACAGTCAAGATTGCCTATTCATTGTGGCGAGCATGGTTCTCATACTCCCCCTTTGTAGGATTGTAGGAGCCCAAGAGTTTCAGGAGCAGGGTGATACCTCTATTGAGGATCAAGATTATGTTCCCGAGTTGAGCAACCCGGTTTCATTTATAGCTTGACTCGGTTACTGACTCTATCGGTACCGTTATTTAGCGCTTCACTCGGCGACTTGAACAGGTGATACTCCCTTCCTTTCGTCATTGTATCGACTTTTCTGACTTGCTTTGTATGTCATGTCTACAGAGATGAAGAGACGGAAGCTGGCAAGCCTCTCACTGACACCAACGGATCACCAGGCAGTGACGAACAACCAGTAGAGTGAGTAAACCTTACCTTGTAAAACTTTCCAGTTACTGAATATGTGACTCAGGAAGAAGAAAGGAAAGCTTAGAGGCAAAGCAACCAATCCAATAAGAATCATGAAGGGTCCGCCAGGTCCTGGCAAATTTCCCAGATCGACGGGGCCCGGTGGACCATCAGGCCCTCATGGACCCAAAGGACAGTAGCACTCTGTACCAGTAACTCATTTTGTGAAGGAAGCCCGAGCAGCCAATTCGAGGGCCTAAGAGCTCATGTACCACTTTTGTCCGTTGAATAAATCCAGAAAGCATGCCCTTTCATAATCTGAATATAATTAACAAAGCCCATGATATTACATGATCTTGACAGATGGTGTAGGCTGGTAGGGTTGCTTCCCTTCGGCAGCCACTGCGGCCGCGCCCTTTTTGATGAGGCCCTGAGTATTGAAGAGTAATGCATCAGCAAGCGAGGCGACCGTGAGCACTCCTCCAATAATTGCAGCCATCCTGGTTTGATCGTTATAGTCAGTACAACAAGAGCAGTGTGTCGCATTTCTAACTTACGAGGTGATGAAGTGGGCCCAGCTTTGTTTCTGTTCAATATGGACGACTTCCATGGATGAAATGTCAAAGTTGAAGAATGCTCCTGGCACTCCTAGGCGCTCGTGGACGATGTCGATTCCATCTTCATTTTTGCCCCTCGACAGGGTGGCAAGATCTCGTTCGTACGATGATGTGCTGTACTGGTGCGTTTTGTACTGGCGACGGGGCTGTGAGTAGGGTTCAAAGACGAATAGAGGGAATGAACACACTGTTTCTCCATTGAGGCTCTTGTACGTGTTCTTGACCACCTTTAAGAAGTACTGGAACATGTATTCTGCATTATCGGTCTGCAAATGTTTGAGTCATGATCCCATTTTGGCGAAAAAAAGCAAAACACACGTGAGCATATACTTCCTCCAAGGGGCTCCTGGCTATCCCAAGGCGTTCGCGGATGTGTTCCGGCAAATGTTGACGAGTCCAAGTATCCTCATCATAATCATAAATCTCCATGGAATGTATCCAGTGACCGAAATAGTGATTGGCGTTTTGCAAGTAAGGGACCATCTGGAAAACTTCTGGTCTGTTGACGACAAACGAACGGCCAGGGCTAAACTGAATGTTTCCGGTCACTTTGTTCACTCGGACGCGACCTTCGATGTTGCATCCTTCGTTTTGCATGGCTTGCACCTTGTCTGTCCAATGTTCGGAAACACACTGGAGAAGGTTCAGCTTGTACTTTCTCGAGTAATAAATAGAGCACCAACCTGATCGATGGCATCTGGGTTTCCAAAGGCCCAACCTCTATCGCTGTATGCCTGACGGACCTCGTCACAAGTATTGCAGCATCCGCTGACGGGTTCGAGACCTCCATAACAAGAACCACAATAATTAGGGCCCTTTGCGGCTAATTGCTTGTCCACTTCGTTCTCCAATCCTGTTCTATAGAGTCCATCATGAATGGGCATAAGCGCGGAGGGATCTAGACGCGTCTTGACAACATGGTGGGTGATGTCGCGAACGACCTCGCCACTAATGTCGGTAACGTCAAGGTTGAGGACTGTAAAACATGTTTAGTTTCGTGTCCGATGTAGCGTTTTCTTGATGACAGCTCACGGTAGCATGGTACTCGGGGAAATGTCATATTGAAGACGACCTGTAGCTTCTCGCCTCTGCTGCGGTCGACGACAATGGCGGTATCAACATGTATTTTTCGAAAGTCGACGAATTCGACTAGAGTGAATGTGGCAATGAAGATGGCGGAGACGAGTGTCACTGGATAGCTGGGTTAGCATGGCCCAAAAGACCTATGAGCTGGCGATTGCAAGGCGACTCGTGCTCACATAAGGCGCCTGTTCGTGTCTTTACTTTGACGTCTTCACTTGTCTAAACACCATCAGAAGAGTAGCTCAGCTTACAGCAGTTGATTGGGCAGTAATGTACATACCCTTCCAAAGGCGTCAATGCCTTTAAAGGCTCCAAATACACCCAATGCCATTATGGAAAAGATGGTCTACTGGGGCGGCAGTTGAAAGAGTGGTATGCCAGGATGGCCAGGTGGCGGTCTGGTCGAGAGTAAGTAGGGATTTGAATTGAATAAGGACCTTGACTGGCTACACCACTTCTGAAATAAATAAATAAATGGAAAAATGCCAGAAATATAGTCTAATGTTATGTAACATTAGTGGCAAGTTTGTTGCACATATATAGATGCATGGCTGGCCAGCTTTGATTCATTTCGTGCACCTATAAATGCAAATCGCTCACTGAAAACGTATTTTACCTTCGATCAAGATCATTGGGTGTGTGCTTCACGATAAGGGACTCGGTTTGAATGTACGCCAGTGCCTTTTCTACTCAGTTACAGAGACCCCCTAACAGATCTGAACTGACCAATCCAGCAGCACCATGATCATTAATTATTTCAAGATTACGCATACATTGCTTAAAGGCTGTCAACATCTTGTGATGATAGATCCGGTGCTTTAACGGCGACCAACGTGACAGTTTACAATGGATGGTTTTAAAACATAAAAGCTGGCGCTCGGTCATGCCCAGGTCGACGTTCCGATCGTTCGGAGAAGTCGAGGGGACCATCTGACCGCCAAATGTACGTCACGCCTCGCTACGCCCCCTTATAAAGGCCCTGCCACTTCTCCTGTCGCAATCCATCACCATAATGGCATCATATCCGCACATTATCACGCTTCCAAACACACTGAACTCGACACCGCTCGCAGACATCTGCGACGGTCTCAACAAGCCAAAGGGGGAAAAGACGTTGCCAACCATTCTGCTCTACGACGAACGTGGGCTTCGTCTCTACGACGATATTACTACAAAAGCTCCTGAGTATTACCTGTTTGCAGCTGAGGAACAGCTTCTCCGGGACAATGGTATTGAAATTGTTCGTCTCATGCACGGTGGCTCGCCCGTCCGCAACGGAGAATTCGTCCTCGAACTGGGTGCAGGGTATGTATTTGCCTTTCCTCGACTAATTTCTCACACCAATGCTGCGGTTAAATTAGGGCGCTTCGCAAGACTTCCTTGCTACTCAAAGCACTCGCACAAGCTTCACCCGTTTCGACCGAACCAGCGGTTACTTATCTTGCCCTAGACTTGGAGAAGAGGGAACTCGACCGTACCCTGTCTTTCATTGCCTCCTCCGATCTTGGCCCGGAGCTGACCAATCGAGTCCGCATCGGCGGGCTATGCGGCACTTATGACGATGGAATCGCTTTTGTTCGACAAGGGGGGCTAAACGATGTTCATTCGTCCCCCGCGCTGACCGCCTCAAGCTTGGACACGGCCAGCGAGTCAAAAATAGCCGAGAATCTTACAGAAGAGACCGCCAACCTCGAGACAAATCTCAAGAAAGATCCCGGGGATGAAGCTCCCTTTTCACTCGGATTATCGACCGACAGCGCTGACTTGAATGGGCCTCTTCCCTCAGATGAACAGCCGAGCCCTCTAACTCCAAGCGAATCGCCGTCCACTTACTCGGAGTATGACGAGACACCCCCACTTCATTTCTTGTTCTTGGGCTCCTCTATTGGAAATTTTACCCGGGAAGGGGCTGCGGAATTTTTGAAATCGTTGCCTTTGAGGCCATGGAGTAACCCAGACATCGCTGCAGGAGGAGGAGCAATTGGAGATACTCTGCTCCTCGGACTTGATCACGATAATGATCCAAAATTAATCGAAACGGCTTACAATGACCCCGCAGGCCATACCACCAGGTTCATCATGAACGGCTTGGCTGGCGTTCGCAAGTTACTCGTTCAAGGCGGCATGCCAGAAGCCGCTGCAGCGTTTGAAGACAAAAATTGGAGCTACCAAGAACATTATAATACAGTTGACAGTAGGTAGTGTTACATCTATGGTGGTTCCGACGTCTGACTGCTCAGAGCGGCACGAGGGTCGATACCTATCGGAAACAGAACAGCACTTTATGCTGGGAACCGACAAGGTGGAATTTGCCAAAGGCGAAACGATTCACATAGAGCATTCGTACAAGGTAGGTTGATCTCATGAATTTAGACGTACGTTATCGAGTTGACGCCTCGTGGCAAGTACTCCGAATCAGCTGCTCAAGACCTATTCAATGCGGCCAACCTAAAACCGATCCACAGGTGGATCTCTTCAAACGGGCTATATTCTCTTTGGCTCCTCCATCGGCCTGCATTCACGTTTCCCATCGTCACCTCCCGTATCTCTAAAATGGCCTCTGAATCCGTCAAACCAGGCATCATGCCTCAGTTCCCAATTGAAAAATCTGCTAATTTCCCAACAATCCCAACCCTGGATGAATGGGCGAACATGTGGAAGCTTTGGGACACGGTTACTCTGGGCATGATCCCAGAACCAATGTTAATGCAAGCACCAATTGATCTGAGGCACAAATGTTTGTTCTATTTGGGTCATATCCCAACGTGAGTGTCCACTAAAGTTTCTGATATTTTGGGGCTTTAACCACTGCCATCAGGTTTTTGGACATTCATCTTTCTAGACTACTAAAGGAGCCCCACACCGAACCAGATGAATTTAAGGTTTAATATATCGATTATCTTTGTATTCATCACTGATAGGGTGTGCAGTACATTTTCGAGCGCGGGATTGATCCTCATGTGGACGACCCGACCAAGTGTCATGTGAGTACAAATTCAAATTCCTGGATTTATATACCCAGTTTCTGACATCCTCCAGCCTCATTCCAAAGTCCCTGAGAAAGATGACGAATGGCCAGTGCTGGAAGCAATTCTTGCATTCCGCGACAGAGTCCGGACTAGGCTTAGATCTGTCTACGAACGTCTCCTTTCAGGTGACCTCTCCAAAGCCGGTATCTCCGCTAGAAAGGCGCAGCGAGTTCTCTGGATGACCTATGAGCACGAAGCCTTCCACGTTGAGGTACATAAACAGGAAGGTGTTCCATCCTTAAACTGATCCCTTGTAGACACTTCTTTATATGCTCATCCAAAAGGCTGGCGAGGACGGAGGAACTCGACCACCACCGGGTGTACCTCCGCCCGATTGGGAGGCTTTACAGATACAATGGAATCGTCGCAAGGAATTGGAGAGTACGCAAGAGACGAAAGTTACTCTTGGACCTTGCGTCGTTTCAGTTGGACATGATGACTTAGAGGCGGATGACTACCAATCAGAAACCCTGTACGGGGAGGAACACGAATTTGGATGGGATAATGAACATCCCAAACGAGATTTGGAGGTGAAGAAATTCACTATCGAAAGGAAGCCAATTAGCAATGGTGAATATCACCAATTCTGGAGTACGAAGGAAGGGACCAAGCCTCCAGCCAGTTGGATTGTCAAGGACTCTGTGGTCCAAGTAAGTCTAGATGAAGATGAAGGGATTGATCCTGACTACCTACAGGTCCGGACGCTCTATGGACCGGTTCCTCTTTCAGTTGCTCGCGATTGGCCACTTATTGCTTCGTACGAGGAGCTTAATGCCTATGCATTATCAAAGGGTGGCAGAATTCCTACCCAAGCAGAGCTGAGGCTCTTCATGGATGACCAGGCTTCCAGAGGCCTTGTCAATGCATACAATAATGCTGGTTGGGGCTATCAACGCTGGTGGTTTGAGCCGTAAGTTCCGAAATTGGTACAGTTCTAAACCTGATTCGTTTGCCAGTCCTTCCCTCGGAAACCCTGTTCGTAACGAGGCACCTCACAACGGTGGTGTTTGGGAACTCACGTCGACGATAATGGATAAGCATGAGGGCTTCGAGCCTTCGATACTGTACCCCGGCTATTCCTCCGACTTCTTTGACGGTGTACATCACATTGTGGTACGTATTCTCATAAGCAAAGCACATTGCAGAATCTGATATGTGAACCAGCTTGGCGGGTCGTTTGCAACCATTCCGCGCCTAGCTCAAAGACGCTCTTTGGTGAACTATTACCAGTATAACTACCCGTATGCGTGGACTGGCGCACGCATTGCATATGACGCTTAGTTTAAGTGTCATCTGTGAAACCAATATAGTTTGTAGCATCGGTGGCAGAGAAAACCAAACAAAGGAAGAAGGATTGGACAGGAAACTGACTCTCTTGGAGTGCACATAAACAGAGTCATATCAATAAGAAACCATTTCTCACTACATCATCTCGTTGATATCATGAAGACGCCGAGTCGCATATATATGTGTCGATATTTCCAGCTGTTACAGAGGTATACCCATTTAATGATCCGCATCAAATACTGTCTGCCCACCAGGAGCTGTTGGGGCACCAGGTGCCGGCTCTCCTGGGAAGTAGGATTCAGCAGGCACACCGGTTTCGTCCAAACCCTCTGCTGCCTAGATAATGGGTTAGCAACGGACATACATACAACAGGATGATTACGGAGCTTACCTCAATAATTTCGTACATCTTACTGGCAACTTCAGGAGGTGGAACTAGGCCAGTGAGAATATCTTTTGCAGGGACCATAGAGCCGTAAAAGTCTCTGTTTGCATCCTTTCGTTCAATCAGAATGGTACCTTCCAGTGAGACTCCAGCAAACAGCCCTAATAGAACCTCTCAGTTTGAATGCGTTCAAGGGTTGGTAAATGAGCCTACCCTTGGACTTGGAGTATGAGAACATGGGTGCGGGGTGTGCTAAGCTTGCAAGCACGCTTCCACCCGTCCCAATAGGACCAGCACTTGCGCTAATATTCCCTCCGACGGTCACATTTCCACCGATCGAAAACGCCCTGACGGCATCTTCCGAGTTGAGGACAATCACAAAGTCTGTCACGTCTGCTCCAGCTTGTAATCCCCAACCTAAACCACCCGTCGCGATGCAAGAAGGTGCAGACCACGACCCGTCTGGAAGCCGGGCAATGACGATGCCTGAGCCAGCTCTGCCTGAAAATATAAAGCCAGCTTTCTGTGGGGTAAGGTAAGGCAGTCAGATATTGTAGGGTTTGGGACGACGTACGATCACTTGGAATACGGCCAAGCCTAAGAAGGCGTCAGGGTTCTGTTGCCGCAGTTCAAAGACGCCTTACCTCTGGCTCGTTGTAGAACGGGTTTGGGTATGGCATTTAATGCGGAATTAGGGTCTTGAGGGTTGGCTGCAGTATTGCCGTTAGCTCGTATGTCCAACAACGATTACTTGGGATCACCCTCACCGAGGAAGCTTTCAAGAATATTGGCAGCCTTTTCGGCCTCCCCTGGTAATGTGAATCCTTGAGCAAACCCTTTGGATTCGCTCGCTATCTTCGTTGCCGACGTTTGAGCAAACGCAGTTGCTTGGATTGCTGCTTTCTCCGCGCCTTTGCGGAATCGATCTAAGAATGAGTCGGACATCTTCAAACTGACTTATTTAGGTCGCTGTAAGTGTGTTTCTCTGAAAATTCGGTCTAAAGCCTACGGTAGTGGCGGAATGACGATGGCTACACTGCCACACGGCACCAGAATTTCTTAAATGAACTCGCTTTTCAGTGGAGCAGGAAAGAACTTCATATTGCTTCAGAGCGGTATACACATGTAGACTATAGTAGGCGGGATGCATATGGACACCGACATTGAAACATGCCTTTCTTCCGCGTTTGCTTTTTCTTCGTAGCCCAGCAGACGGAACCAACGGCGTCAAAAGGAGAGGATGGTTTGTGCGAAGGGGGGAGGTATCAAGAAGATGCATGACCCAGGGCCTAGTTCATCTGCCTGACGAGCTTGTTGATGTTGTCTTCACGGTTTCCGTGGTCACCACCCTGCACGAAATGCCTGAATTTGGTCGATCTCCAGCCACCAGTAGGGTTGGAGAGTTTGAATGGCCAAAGGAAGTTGGAGGCCTAGAGGTTGCTTCAGTATCACAGCATACTGACGCAATGATAAGTACTGACCTGTTTGAAGTTTGGTCCAACAGTGAAGATCTCGTGGACCAAGTCTTCGATCGACAGGATATCATACTTGCCCAAGGACGCTTCGATGATTTGGTTGCTCGACAAAGGAACTCTCTGCTTGTCAACCTTGCCATATCCGCGCTTGTAGATCAACTCTCGGACCGTCTTCAAGTTTGGCTCGCTACCAAAATGTCAGTATGCCTCAATGGATGCTAACGTGTACTTACCCGTATGTGATGTACGGCTCGACGAGCTTGAGCATTTGCAGGGTCGCCCTGTTGGCCTTAACAAAGACACCGTTGTTGATTTGGAGGAGACGGAGAAGTTGGAGGACTTTGCGGGGCTTTGGGGCGATCTTGTTGATACTAGAACGGGTTAAGTCAGGCTACCTTTATGGACAATCAAAAAGGATCTCACCCCTTGATTCTGATCACAAAGTACATCTTCGCCTCTGCGGGGACATAAAAGTCACCAGCTTCTCGTGCAGCCCGTCGGAGGCGGATTTCCTCCTTCTCGCGCTTTTCGTATTCCCTTACGTATGTCTCAGCACGCTTAAAGATGACCCTCCGCTTGGCGACGTTGGCCTGGCGTGCACTACATTAGTTTCTTTGAAGAACTGAACGATCATCACTGTGGCTCACCTTGCGAGCAGCAGTCACAGCTGCAAGTTTTTCTTCCCGAGCCTTTTCATTGTTCTTTCGCTTTTTGAGAAGTGTCTCCGGGACTTCGATATGCTACCAAGTATCGAAGTGTATCAGCATCCAGTGTAGGACCCGATTATCCACCAAGTAATAAACATACTGTAGCCGATGGGACGCTATTTCAGTGTGCAGTTTCCAAGTAATTCGTTGGTGGCATTGACGAGATTGAAATGAGCAAAGATTTCAGGCGGCAAATGTATGCATCGACAGTAAGATATTCCACAATAATCAGCATGCTTTTTCAGATCCCAAATAATCAGATATTTACGTTGTGCGGGCCATTATGGAGTCGTCGTTACAAGGTGGTCGGAGACAAATCAAGGTTTGGATTGCTTTGCAACTCCGCCAGCGTCTTGCCGTAGAAATTGGCATAAATTCTTACGGCAAAGAGTAGTCTTGGACACTTGCTTGTAACATATTTAGAAACAATTTCACAGTTCAAATCAGTAACTTAAAACGTTACCCAACCTGGAAGTTTAGAGAGACCTGCAATTATGCCTCATATTTTGGGGCTATTCCTGAAATGTACTCTATATACGTAATAAGTGATTCGAACAAGAAATCTAGAAATACTGATCCCAAAAGCCCTCCGTGCCATTATTCGGCGCGGGGGTCAGACCCAAAATCTTCGTGATGAGTCCGTAGAGTTCCAAGTTTGCGAAACCTGGAATGACAGTGTCGGTTTGTCGTGAACGGAGTAAAGAATTTGTGCGTCTGGCGAATGGGCCATCCGCAACGAACGTGGCACGCATGTCGTGCTCCTCATTATCGTACCCATGCGTCTGAAGACATTGATTCAGTTCCCCATTCTGAAGGATTGGAAAAGATACGTACGCCTTTAGGCCTGCCTTCTTCACCTCCCCACTTGACGTTGACTTCGTGATGGTTGCTCACAATCCATCCGAGCTTTGGACAGATGTAAATTGGCGCTATCCTGTCATTATGTGAAAAGTGAAAGCGCTCTGGCATGGTCTCGTGCGTATACACTTCGAATGGCGAGTTGGGTTGTCGCGACGCGTCCTGCAAAAGGGAAAGATAGTGCGACGTATTGGCAGAAGGACCAAATCGTAGACCAAAGTTTGGCCAACCTAAACATGAGTATATCAGAATATGCATCGTGGAACGAGCAAAGTTCACTTACCATCTTCAAATACGACCTCATTCACGCCATCCTCGCCAATGATTTCATCTAAATAGATGATGCGTTGGGCACTTGTGTCGGTCATTCCATGGTCGCTGACGTAAATGACATCAACCACGTGTGTTAGATTGCGGTCTGGGGAAAGTTAATAGATGATCAAAAGGGACAGCTCCACTCTTACCAACGAGGGCTTGATGTATATCTTTAGCAAATACGTCGACTTGCTCCAGTACTGTCCGCACAAGAGGCGAGGCGGGTCCAGCGTAATGTCCTGCTTCGTCCAGCGAAGGTTCATATACTGAAACAACATATTAGCCCCCAAATGGTTTCTGTTGTGATAAAATCACCATTTATCAGACTTGGGCGCTCTTCTAATGGCAGTTCCAACCATTCAACAATTTGCCTGACCTTTTGGAACATCTTGGTGTCATCCTGAGAGTACGGTGAGCCTGCAAGGCCGATTAGTTCAGAAAGAAACTCACGTCAAATGGTATAAAGTAAGTCGGGGAAACACCAGTCGATGTTGTTGGAGGTCCGGGCCACATCATGACAGCTGTGTTCAAACCAGCCTTTGACGCTGTCTCCCACATCTGTAAATAGTAAGATACCATTGATTAGGTTCCTGTAGTAAGACTTACTGATTCCCCACCCCACCAAAATCCAGCATGCGATCGCTTTGGGTCTGTGTAGACAAACACCTTGTCGGAAGCAGGATCATAAAAGTTGTTTCCTACAATCCCATGAGACTCGGGATGCAAACCCGTCATGAGACTCCAATGATTGGGGAATGTAAGGCTGGGGAATGCGGGCTTCATCCATTCGGCGCGTAGGCCTCTCTTGCTGATATTCAGCAAGTGGGGAGTGAGCCCACGATCTAAATAATCAGCTCTGATCCCAAGTGAGTGACTTGCAACCGTCTTCGTGGTAAAGGGGGAACGTACCGGAGTCCGTCTATTGAGACGACGAGTACCGTCTTTCGGTAGCTGTGTGTACCATTTGACATGAGAGTATCCATCTGTTCAGCCTGGTTACTTCCTTTTGTAGGTGGTTTGCTGTACAGGAACGATCTCCCAAAAAAGCCTCCAAGGAGTATAATTCCCAGAAAGGCGGCGAGCATTCCCAACCTTCTCTGCCGCCTCTTAGCATTTCCAAGTGCTTTTCTTGAGCCTATGAGAGGAGTGGGGTGGGTTTCCTCTGACAAATAGGGATCATCCGCCTCTGCGTCGTGATATGGTTGTTTCGACAAAGCGTCCCGTCCTGCTTTCTTCGCGACGGTAGGTAGTAAACTTTGTCTCTCTATAATGTCTGTACCTCCTCCTGCGTGCTCTAGTTCATAGTCTGAGACGGGTTGCTGGGAGGTAGCAAGGGGATGTCGTGTCAGCAATTCCTCTTCATCGCCCAACGATATAGGTCTCTTTGAAGGCATAATTAACGCGTCTTTTTCCGTAGCGGGCCCAAGCGAAAAATTCAATATGCCAGAAGGTGGTCGGCTCTAAGGTATTACCCCGCACAGTGCACGCGGCGGAGTAGGGGGTACAGGCAAACGTATTGCTGCTGCATTTCATCAACGGAATGGACCCTTTCCTGTATGATTCCGCAACGCCACCTAACCTCTCAGAGGCAGCTAATGCAGCCTCATCTGAGCTTATTTTGCACTGATTCAAACGGTTTTCAGCGGCTCTAGACCAAAAGGATCAACGCCTGGGTTCAACCAACTCGGCTGATGCAACGGCATGAAAGGGACGGCAAATCGCGCGCGCTAACGCCCATCTTTGCGATATAAAGCAAGGTGCAGCGAAAACCCTTTCAATTTATTCTGGTTTTCTACTCCCCACCATCATGGACCATCCACCATATTCTCCAAATGGAAGGCCCTCAGATCCTGCTAGACAAGGTATGAATTACTCGTCGTTTGCTTAAAGGAAAAAGCACTGACGAGCGAGCAACGTGATACCATAATCACAGGTACAATTGCAATCCCTTACGTCGATGCAGACCCAGAATCAGAGGAATACATTGCTGGAAAGTCTGCATGGACTCAAAATCCTCCTTTGGACTCTATTCGTCCAGATGCAGGTTACCTTCTCAAAGGCTGGCGTCGTGTCCTCGTAGGAAAAGGAAAAGACGCAAAATGGTGCTACACAAATTCGAAGGAAGACGACCCGAAACAAGTCCTTCGCGAAACTCCTCCTGGCCCTGATGTCGAATATGTACCTCAAGATTTGTACAAGGACAAGGAAACCTTTCCCGATTGTAAGAATTGGGTTTATCACTTGATATCATTATATTCTAATGTCATTGCAGCATCAACCACCGTACAAGTTGTCGAATTTCGCAAAGAAACTCCTGTTCCTGCAAAATGGTTACCCCCTATGACGGATCCTGAAGAGGTCACCAGAGTTCTGGGACAACGTCCAGAGTTTGCGGATGGATGGCGATGGGTACACTGCGAAGGTCTTCATGGGGACACCCTCAAGGCGGTCGCAAATGCCACGGGTAAAGCACATTCTCTACTTTCAAATAGTGTACTAACCGACCCTTGTATCTCAGGGTGGAACGAACGCAAGTTTGGGGGCATTTTCACTTGTGAGTGTGGCATGCATGCGGCGGTGCTGGCACCTAACGCCTAGCATAGGGACCCGAGCAAGCATGGAATGGGCCGACAATGTGATCTTGGTTCACTTTAAAAATCAAGGAACCAGAATCTTTATTTGGCAAGGGGGAGGAAAATATCGTGAGTGGCCTCCTCTGGTCTTCTATACGACCAGCTAAATCATGCGCGCTTCAAGCTGTATTCATCACATGCAGTACATTGAATCCAGGAGACTCTTCTGTCACGCGAATTCTTGATTTTGTTGATCGAGGATGCTCGCGTCCAGAGGTGAGCATCAGTAGTCGAAGAAGATATTGCCCATACTGAAGGAGGGATAGATCGTCCTACGCACAGACCCAACACTCATGTTTTATGGAATCGTTCGAGCGGTGATTCAAGACTTGCGTTTCTCGGTTCATCATGTTGGCAACACCATGAAGGACGCATTCAATAGGGGAATCTCTCAGCCATCCCAGTCAAATCTCGCATTCTGTAAGCCAAGCAACCATTGAGCCTTGTGAAGTCTTGTCTAATCATAGTTCCCAGTCTATCACTTGCAAGACAGACTCTTTATTCTGAGTTTGGATGCTACATCCCTGAAAAACGCAGCAATCAACCTCGTCAAAGTGGCGGATAAAATGCAGGAAGTTGATGAGGAACGCAAACAACGAGGCGAGAGACCAGACCCAAAACGCCTGATTTCTGAACGAACCCGGTAAGATATACGTCTTGACAGAAATTAAGATGATACTAAAAGACTATATAGTTTCATGTTGAACGATCAGATGGGCTTGATCAACTTGCTCAGTCAGGAACTCCCCGACGTATCCCAAAGGACAGAGGCAATTGTGAACCTAGCATTCAATGTAGGTTATTATGATCTTCACTCGCAACACACTTAACAATATTGCAAACAGACGCTTGCGTTTAGAACGAACAACCTGCTCCAAATCCTCGCCGTTATTACTCTCGCCTCGCTTCCCCTCACAGTCGTCACGGGAATATTAGGAATTCAATGGTTCGATGACACCAGAATCAACGGCGAACAGTACGTAATAGTAACCGATTTGCCAACCCGATTCTAATTTGTGTCCATTTCAGAATCGCGATAGTCCTGGCCACAGTCGGCGGTGCAGTGCTCATTGGCTTGATATGGTTCGGATGGTGGTTCGTACAGCAATATCGGGATCATGGAAACGACGACGGCTCGCACTTGGACGAACAATCAAAACGCAAGCAAACAGACTCGATTGGTGTACAACCTCACCACCAGCACAACAATGCGCATGCACGCCATGTTTGGGCAAAAGCCCAAGATTTGGAACGAGACAACAGGCTTGTTGTGGAAAGGGCTGCTCACGATCCGATGATGAAGCAATTCCATCCCGCGCACTCTCCTCGGTCCACGATTTATCATCCTCCAATAACGATTGACGCGTACGTAGATCTCTTCCTCTATCATGTTTTGATGCTATCAAAACGGCCATTTGCTTACATTTATCATCGTTTCTACAGACAAGCATCCGTCAAGCGTAGACCTACATCTAAAATGTTTACGGAGGGTGGTCGCCATCGACCTACCCGTTCATTAACGTCGGCACCTGCACGTAGTCCCGAAGCAATCGCCGAGGAAGGCCGTAACTCGCCATTGCATACACGCCAACAGACATCTCCAGTGACGAGCTTTAGATCTCTGACGTCCCCTTCTTCTCACGAATCGCATTAATCATCCTTGTCGGATGTTCATTTGGAGGAACAAACATCAAAAAATGCTTCATATCTCGTACAATCTAGCAATCTCGCAGTACAGCTTTGGTGTCTAATATAAGCTCTTTGGTCAAAATCTTATCAGCCCCTTAAGACCTCGCGAGTCAGCATGCATGCACTATAGCCACGAGAGTTCCCTTGGTTCAGGCGGAACAAAACTGTCACGAATGTGAGATGTACTAACAAGGAGACTCATGTTCTGGCTCGATTCATAGATCAATTGAACGTTGTTGGGTAGCACAATACAACACGTAGGTGAGTAAAGAATGTCCTATTGATAGCTCCCAAGAAAATTTAGAATGGCAAGTAGGGAAGGGAAGAGCGCTGCGGACCCAAGAAAAGAAATGAGTGAGATCGGGCATATGCAAACATTGGGCAATAAAATTTTGACATAAGAAGAGGGGTTAGAGAAAGGGTATATGCAAGGCGCAAAAGAAAGAACCAGCGGGGGGTTTTTAGGCGAGAGCGTCTGACGGATTACGGTCGTTTGCATTGGTGGAGGTCCTCAAGCTCGAGTAGGTTTCGCAGGCGCAGCCGCCATCTTTGCCGCACGCAGCATTGCGCTCCGGTTTGACCTGGGAGCTATCTCTGGAGTGAGGACCGAGGCTGGGGTTGGTACGTTTTGTCGCGAGGGGGGGCGTACGCCAGAAACGGAAGCTCTTCCTGATTTGCGGTCGTCGTCGCTGGCGGCCAGTGAGCTCATAGAGCTGCGACGTGACACACTTCCAGATGGTACTTTTGGCTCGACCGGTTTTTTGACTGCAGACAAAACGGGGTGAGAAGACAGTAACTAGAATGGAAGATGTACCTACATTGGAATGACGAAGGCGGGGCTGCATCCTTTGTTTGGCGAAGCGATGCACTGCGATTGGTACGAGGCTTGACCGTGGGCTCCTTTACGCTGTCCACTTCCACTCGCATGACATCTGTCCTCTTGTGACCAGGAACTCCTCTGAAAGTCTCCGCGCGTGTAACGTCAAGGCTTTGACGCCTTTGCAATTGGACTGGCTTGCCCTCCCTAAGAGAGCTTGCCTTGGTGGCACGCGGTGCAATACTTGGGGGTGCAACAGAAGCTACCGAAATCACCGTTGACCTTTTGTGTCCGGGTGTATCGATAAAAGTGCGTTTGCCTGCCAACGATTCTCCCGAGGATACGCGAGGCTTTGAGCCAGTAACTGCATCGGGGGAAATACCCATCCTCAGAGCTGCAGCCTTGGTCATTCGCGGTTGTACGGCTCCAGGGACGTTCGTGGCTGGTACAGGGCGGGCGCGGAAGATCGTTTTACCGTTCGAATGTCCGTTCTCTCTCGAATGAGTGGGCGTACCACCACTCGACCCAGCATTGGAAGTGCGAACAGAGTTTGCATAATGGGCTGCATCGCTTTGTTGCTCGAGCCGTTGCCGAATCTCGTCCAGGATGGCATCGTGATCATGGCCGCCGTCAGAGGGAAGGTCGGAGGTTGGGAACGGTGGCGATGATGCGAACAGTGCAGCAATTTGAGCCTCTGCCGCTGAGCTGTCAACTGAGCCGCCAAAGGCATTGTTAACGGGGTCAATGCCGTAGATTGCACGAATGGAGTGCGGTTCGTCTTGTCTCGCTACTTCCGGATCTTCGTTACCCATGAGAGACTGTAA
Source organism: Serendipita vermifera MAFF 305830 (assembly GCA_000827415.1). NCBI lineage: Eukaryota > Fungi > Basidiomycota > Agaricomycetes > Sebacinales > Serendipitaceae > Serendipita > Serendipita vermifera. The sequence goes on along the minus strand of KN824291.1, from coordinate 148,593 downwards.
AGTTTCGATAGCGCGGTGCCTTTCGAGGACATATACCCACACAGGCGCCCTGTCCAAAATAAATAAGCGATCAGATTCCCGCGGAGCTCACTACATGTCATAGTGAAAGTAAATAAAAGGGAAAAGCGTCTTTGCTAGCAGAAAATCGCTAGTAAGAGCACGGAGGCTTCGTTGCCAATATGGCTGATGGTTTCAGGCGCCACAGGAGAGGACCTGCCCAACCTCGGCTCGACCGTCAAGTAAGGAAGAAGACTCACTCTGTAAGAGCAGCTGCATCGTTTCCAAAGAGTTCTTCAAGAACCTCGCGATCACTGTCTGCACTAAACTCCATCTGTCTCTCTTTGATGATATCCAGGCCAGCACCGATGAGCAAACGCTCGATAGTGTGCCTTTAGACGATTCAGCAATGACTTTAACAGAATTGAACGAGAAAAGATACGCTTACCTATGCTTCAATGCATGGTTCTTAATGATTCCGACCGTACGGGTCGGATACTTTGCATTTGCGGGGGAAGAAGGTGAATGTGGTGATGTTCCAGACATTTTGAATGATAATTTTGAAATAGTTTTTGGAATGAAAGTCGTGTCGTAACAGCCCAAGGTCAAAGTGGAAGGAAGTCAAGTGTATTAGAGCGTCGGCAAGGGTGGTGGCGACCATTAGCTTCGCTCTGTTAATGCTATAATTTCTGAGAATACTACCCGTTCTCGTTAGTGTACGACATGGTGGCACGGCTGGCACCCATCTTCCTTGGTTCCCACTTCGACCGTTATTTGTCTACAACTGGCTTCTAACAAGCCCGGCTTGCAATGAGACGAGACGTTAGGATTGTTCTTGTCGGCGACGGTCAGCTTGTTTCTCTGGGCTCGTTATTCAGAGCCGCATGCTAACGCGTCGTGTGCGGGTTGCTTCAGACGGCGTCGGCAAGTCGACAATTGTCACCTCGCTCATCAAAGAATCATTTATCCCAAATGTAAGCATTATTGAGCGTTCCGAAGCCGCTGCTTGGGTATTTTGCTCCCTCTCTGGCGTCAAGTTCTGTTCGAATGGCATTTCGTTAAACCCATTTTAGGTGCAACATATTGTTCCAGAGGTTACTATTCCTCCAGAAGTCACCCCCGAAAAAGTCACTACTTATATTGTGGACACTGGCTGTAAGTTGTGTTTTCAGATTAAAGCGTGAAAACTTGAGTCTAACCCCTTTTCTTTACGCAATTTCTAATTACATTTATAACCTCAGCAAAACCTGACGACCGCCCACATCTTGAGTCTGAAGCGAGAAAGGCGCACGTCCTCTGCATCGTATATGCAATCGACAATCCGCATTCTTTCAACAGAATACCGACCTACTGGCTTCCATATATTCGCTCACTTGGAGTCAACATCCCAGTAATCCTGGTTGGAAACAAAATCGACCTTCGAACATCCCACCCCGCTTCCCATCACTCACACCACCCACATCCTAATCATGCGTCAAGTAACCCGAACCGTGTCAGTTTAACAAACCAAAGTCTAGAAGAAGAGATTGAGCCTATCATGAGAGAGTTCAAAGAGGTCGAAACTTGCGTTGAAAGCAGCGCAAAGTTGCCGCTCAACATCTCTGAAGTCTTTTATTTCGCTCAAAAGGCTGTATTGCATCCAACAGCCCCTCTTTACGATAGTCGAGAGCACGTGAGTGACCTGGTGATGATTCGAGTGCTCGGTCTAACATCATAACAGGTCTTAAAACCCGCTTGTGAGGCCGCGCTGCGACGGATCTTCAAGCTATGTGATGTGGACAAGAATGGAATATTAGACGCTGCAGAACTAAACGAATTCCAGCGGAAATGTTTTGACTCCCCTCTTCAAACGCAAGAGCTTGAAGGGATTCAGGACATGGTCCGACAGCATGGCGAAGGTGGAGTCGCTGTCATCGAATTCGAGCCATTGGAAAAGACGAGATCGTTCCCGTCATCCGCTTCTTCCTCGTTTTCATCACTTTCTTCCCGAGCCTCCACATCGGAGTCGGGTACCAATCACTCAACCCGTCGTAACGCGCCGTCTGTCTCTCCTGGTCAGGCTCAAGTCTCAGGGCTGACTGAGCTCGGTTTTCTATATTTACATACCATCTTCATCCAACGTGGTCGTCTAGAAACGACGTGGACCGTCCTTCGCAAATTTGGATATGCAGAGGATTTGCGGCTGACAGAAGATTTCCTTGCTCCCAAGTTTGATGTACCTCATGGATGCAGTGTGGAGCTCAGTCAAAAAGGATATGAATTCCTGACCGGGTTATTCGTCGGTTTCGACAAGGACAAGGACGGGGCGCTCAACACGACAGAGTTATCAAACCTGTTTGAAACATCTCCTGGGAATCCATGGGCAAATCAAGGTTTCCCTGATACCACAATTGCGGATGAATCTGGTGCGGTGACACTCCAGGGATGGCTTGCACAATGGAGTATGACGACGCTCCTGGACTACAAGACGACCTTGGCGTATCTTGCGTATCTGGGCTATCCAGGTGCTAGTACTACAACCGCATTAAAGGTCACAAAGCCGCGACGACTCGGTAAGAGGGCGAGGGCTCACCAGCTCGCAACCGGAGGCAAAGGAAAGTCGTCGGAAAATCGCAATGTGTTCCTATGCTGGGTCTGCGGCGCTGCAGGGAGTGGGAAGACGTCGTTGTTGAGAAACTTTGCAAAGAAGCCGTACCGCGATGCGTATATACCCACAACAAAACCGGTTAGCGTCGTGAACTCTGTGGAAATCGATGGAAGCGAGAAATACGTGGTGGTGAGTCTAGAATTCTGGTGCCCAGAGGCTCAAATTGATGAGTGATGTCCCAGATGCAAGAGTTTGGATCAAAATATGAGGCCGAAACATTGCGAAATCCCAAGAAGACTGATCTAGTGGATGTTATCATATATATCTACGATTCGAGTGATACCAACTCTTTTTCGTACATCAGCAATCTCCGGCAACAGTATAGTCTGGATCACATACCTACTTTGTTTGTTGCCACCAAGTCAGACCTGGATCTGGCCCAGCAAAGACACGAAGTACAACCAGATGTTTACTGTCGGCGTTTGTTCCTACAAGTCCCTGTTGCGGTCAGTGTTAAGACTGCTCAGATTGCCGACGTGTTCGCAACCATCTGCCGGGCCGCAATGAACCCGTACGTCGGTTTTTACCGTTGTTTATATTCACAAGTATTGACAACCCTGTTCTTTGGCAGGACTACCTCACTTCCCGGTGGACCCGAGCGATCCCTTTTCGCCAATCATGGGATGCGAAGTTTGGCCACTCTAACGGTATTATTGGGAAGTTTGGGTGCTGGGTTTATGCTCGTGTACCGGACTGCATTGCTCAGGAGTTTACATGGTTCCGGTGTCGGTCTTTTCGCGTCATTGGCTGCGTGGTGGGTCAATTTCAGTGGTCGGATATGATCGTGGTCGTATTTTGCCCATATTTACATATAATCTAGTCCAATTCGATTCGTTTTCTATGATAAATTTTGCTTTTCAGTTTACTGAGAAGATTGTGATGGTGAAAAAATCCGGCGGGCTGGCTTTGACCCGACCTCGTATTGGCCTACCACCGGCCGATTGTTTATTGTTCCTAATATATATCAAGTGTATAGACTATTCAGAAAAAAAGGGAGATCTCGTACGTGTTACCACAAAAATTACGACGAGAGCCCCACCAAAAGGGTTTTTCCCCTAACCTCGCGGCCTCATGACCATCGATTCGCATTCTTATCTCCTGTCGCGTGGCTGGAAAGGAAAGGGAACGGCACTTCAAGAAGGCGGACTTTCACGGCCAATCGTGCAAGCTCAAAAGAAGGACCTAAAAGGCCTGGGAAAAAACAGAGACGATGGGTTTCAATTTTGGGACCAGTACGTGTTTCATCGACTAATGCTACCGAGACTACTAGGAGAAAACTGACAAAAGGGAATTAACACCCGCAGTGTGTATGCGGCAGCCGCCGATGCGATCAAAATTCATGTGGAGGATAGTGAAGACGAAGACGAGGCGTCGCGTTCACAGGTTTTACCAACTCTAACGGACCCTACGCAGTCAGGGTCCAATAAATTATCCCTGACACAGACGGGGATTTTATCCCACAGGAGGCCGATTGAATATGGAGAGGAGAGCAGGCCCATATTCTCGATCACTCGGCATAGTGATACGGACCTATTGACATTGGCAAAAAGAGAGGCAGCCAAGCGAGAGCTCTATAGTCGATTCTATCGAGGCGGCATTGTCCATCAGGAGGAGGAGGAGAGGCCGAGACACCCGAAACAGATGAAATCTGCCACCGAATCTGATGTGGAGAAACCTCCGGCCCCGGCGTCCAATCGAAGTGAAGCCGATAACGAGCACGAGGCGAGCGCTAGGCTTGAGCAAGGGACAAATGCCAAACTCTTACGAAAAGAAGAGAAGAAAAGGCGCAAGGAGGAAAAGAAAGGGAGTAAGAAACGAAAATTGGAGGAAGAGAACGGTTTAGGGCTCCCGACCAAGCGCCATCGACGAGCTAGTTCGTCATAGCCCTCCTCCAACCACCCAGAAACTGATAGATCCTACTCGAGTCTCACGTGAGAGGGTGGCGCTACTTCGAACGGGGGGGGATTTGTTTGGCTTTAGCCAGATTTCATTGGCGTACGATGTTCTGTTTGTTTCTATTGAATAGACTACGATGACGTAGTGAGACACCTTTGAGACATCAAGTATCGTCCACATATAAAACATGGGAGTTGTCATTTTTTCTCGTAAAATTAAAAATCACAACACCCAATCCTACTTACTTGTACGCCCATATTATAAATCAAAATCTCGGAGAGCGGCCAGTTGATATAGGCTATTCTATTATGAATGGTTATCAAGGTCAGTTGACTAATACCTCGTACCTTCTCGAAAATCCCCCCTACGACTCCACTTGGCTCTAGAAAAGCCGTAGCAAGTGTTATAATAAGCTGGCGTCTCGTCTCCGGCCGCCACGCTAAAATTGCGTCTGGCGTGTTTCCAATCCTTACTTACCCTCCTCCTTATCCCAAACCTCTCCCAATTACCTTCTTTTACGTCTCCTCTTTCCGCTTTTCTCTTTTTCTTTTTACCTGGTATTGACAATTTTTGGGGGCTTTCAACTTCGGCTTAACTGTCATCACTGGTATCAGACGCTTTTCACCAGTTCCGACGCCCTCAAGATCTTAGTGCTGGCGTCGACGGGGGACGTGTCCTTTACGACTCTCAGCCCCCAACTGCTGCTCCAGGTGTAGAATCAGCAAGGTCTTTATCGACAGATATAGATCCATTGCTTTTATTGTCTCTGGTCAAGTTTCAGGACATATCAGCAAACTCGCCTATCCCACCACTCCAGGTCGAGCAGAATAGCACAAAAAATTTGCTACCTCTTACACCTATCGTCTCCGAAGACGCCAATCGTGCCCTCGCAGGCTTGCATGAGCCTATTGTCTCGACACGCGAACCGACACCACGCAGTAGGATTGATCCCACGACGCCGTTGAAATTACCTCTACTTGTTCGAAAGTATCATCCAATGGAGCAGCATCATGACCAATTCAGAGACCAGCAACAGTCCCAGTCGCAGGACCACCAATCATCCCCAGGAGGAAGTAATCCCTCGTACGGGTCGGTGTCTGACCATATAGGCACCGCCACATCCAGTGTCAATCTAGCCAGTTCAAGCTCTTCTACAGACCCATCGGCTTTAACGTATGGCCCCACTTATGCACCGAGAGGCCGGCCCCCCCGGCTGGGCTCCTCGGGTATGCCATATCGTTCGATGCACACGTCTTCAACACCGTCCAACGTGGGACACAACGCCCCATACTACGCCGGTCATGGTCAGAACCCAGGACAGCAGCAGCAGCAGCAACAGCAACAACAGCAACAGCAGCAACACCATTACATGTCCCAGCCAATGTCCCCCACGATCTATTATCCCACATTTTCCCACATGCAGCCCACTTCGCCCACTGGGTATAATGTTAATCAGGGTTACATGGGCCCAGTCCACACAAGCGCCGGTCCATCTATGCCTGTCACCACCTATGCATATTCGCACCCGTATGCGCATGTTTCAGATCACTCGATGCATCCGTTTGCCTACCCCGGCGTCAGCTCCATGTCTTTGTACACGGAGGTCGACCCACACCAACAGCAACAGCACCAACAACAACAGCAGCAGCAGCAACAGATGCAAAATCGGGGTGGAGGCATGGAAATGATGACCGGCTATGGGCCCATAGTCACAACTACGGGTCCCGCTTATGCTTACAGCATCCCCGCTTATGCGCCGACGGGAGGTCCCATCTTCAGCCCTCAGTTTAGCAGCGGCCACCCCTTTAGCTACAATCTTCAGTCTCAGGGATTTGCTGCCGGCTACGGACAAGCTCCTCAGGGTTCTCGCCTTCCACCGTCAAATCTGTCACAACAACAGCAGCAGCAGCAGGCACCGATGCAGGGTTCGTCCCAATCTGGTTTAGAACATCCACATGTACCTCTGTCGCCCTTGAACTTCTCTAATACAAATCAAGGCACACCGGGGGGCTATCACTCTCCTGTCGTCGTCTCCCCTTCACCCGGTTCCCTAAATCCGGGGAATAGACCTGATTTTATTCACAGAGGCGGATCCGGCTCAAACTCTTTTGGGCTCGGCCTGAACCCTACTGGCAATACAAGCACCTCCAGCCGTGCAAACTCGGGCACTGCGAGTAACTCTGGAGATGCATTGGGTGTGTCGCGCGGGACGCCCAGGGCGGGCGAATCGACCAGCTCTGTGATGCTGTCGAGTGCGTCTGGCAATGCAAGCGGTGGTGGTCCCGATGCTGAAGGAGTGCCACCGCCGGAATCGGCTCCCTCTTCTCAGCGAGACCGTGCCGCCTCATTTACACACGGCGAACAACACCAGCAAGGGTCGTCGAGTAAAGCGGAACGATCCGATTGGGTTATGTGGGTGGGCAATGTACCCGGAGATGCCTCCCTAAACGAGTTGTACACCTTTTTTGGCCAAGGTCCGCCGATGCCAGAGGAGGAACGCAAGGCAATGGAAAGCGCCGAGTTTCATGAGGAGATGCTACCTCAGATAGAAGGTGCAACGTCTGAACTAGTCTTTCCTGATGAAACAGAACCCGACGGTGCTCATGTCGGAATAGGTGTCGGTGGCTTGTCTGGCGTCATTTCGGTGTTCTTGATTTCAAGATCCAACTGCGCATTTGTCAACTATGTGTCAGAAGCCTGCCTGCACCGTGGTGTCGAATACTTCAACGGTCGGCCCTTGAGGAGTTCCCAGGTAAGAATCGTTTCAATACTGCTGTTGGATCGTACGTGACCATGTTTCATGTGCTCCAGGTTGATCCTCGATGTCCAAAGCTCGTCTGCCGCGTACGCAAGAAAGGTGATGACATCAAAGCGGGTGTCGGAGGTCAGCGTGGTGTTGGCACTCATACACGCTGGGTCAAGGAAAAGAAGGCGGCTGCTGCAAAGCCACCCATGGAAGATGGTATAGCCGATCCCGGCCACTCTGCCCATGACCGGCCTCCCTTTGTTCGTGGTGGGGCCGGAGGGAACGTCAAAAAGTCCAGTAGTGGCTCGAGTGGCTCGTATGCATCGACAAACTCTGGCATGCTTTCCAAGTACTTCCCAATTCGGTACTTTATTCTCAAGTCGCTCACGCAGGTAGGTTGCCTTGCTATATTTCCCTTACCGATCTTTTGACTGATGCAAATAATTTTTAAAAGCATGACCTGGACCTCAGCGTCGAGCGTGGGCTTTGGGCAACCCAGACACACAATCAAGAAGTGCTGGACCAAGCTTATCGGACCTCACAGACCGTATATCTGATTTTTGGTGTCAACAAAAGCGGAGAGTTCTTTGGATACGCAAAGTCAGTCGCTGACAAACTCCCAATGTCCTCTACTTATCAGTTTCAACAGGATGGATGGACCTATTAGCCAGGTGGAACGAAACCCGTCCATTGAATGGGCCGCTCGAGATCCTGTGGGTACCCCCAACTCGGGCAAACCATCTACAGTCGCAATACGAGGGACGCCAACTCAGCCAACCATCGAAGAAGCAACTGATCAGGAGGAAGCTCAAGGGTTGAACCTCGCGCCCCCTAGTATTGACGGCATGAAGGAGAGTGTACGAATGACTGACGGGACTCCGGAACCACTCATCGACGGAAGGAAGCAGGACCCACATCGATTCATGTCCATGCCTATCGGTGTCACAGAACCTGAGAGGCATTCCCTCGCAGACGAGCTTCCTGGTCGCCGTGATCACGAAAAGGCTGTCACTCTGCCGCGCCATCACATTTCCGAGCCCATTCAACAAAAACGCCGTGATGGAGAAAACCCCCAACGCCACGTGGCTTCACCAAAACTGCCAGAGCAAGCGGCATACTCGCCTGGTCGCAAGGTCGCTCCGTCCATGATGCACTTGCTTCCAGGGGCGACATTGCAAGATTCACCAGACCCACTTACTCCAGGTGAAGACCAAAAACTTCATTCACTTGATAACGTGAAGCCTTCTACCCCATCTGGCTCGTCACCAGCTCCTGGGGGGTCACAGCAGGGTAGTCGTGACACAAGCCTCTCGCAAGGGCAACCTGAACGGGACTTTAGTGGAGGCAGCACCGTTAGTGCGCCTGCTATTATGGGAAGAGGACACAAACCCTTGTCTGCGTCGACACCCATTGTTCCTTCGGATACTTGGGATGAGAAGCGCAAGGGTATGAATCTTTGGACAAAAGAGCACAGCATTGAAGAAGAGGGAGAAGGTAGCGATGAGATTATTCCACGGCCAGCGACCACTCACTCCCTGCCTCCTGAGAGTGTGCTTGCCCCCGCTGGGGATAGCCGTGCGGAAACGCCACCGTCTCATATCGACCTCCCTCCACGCCCGATGGCGCTTCCCCATATTGATACACCGGGTGTACATCCAGATTCAAATCCCGCCATTGCTACACATCCCGCGACCACAATACGCAAAGAGGAACAGCCCGCCGCAGATGCCCCAGCGACAGCTGCTGGTGGACGAGAGGAAGGATGGGGAACTCCATTCAAGGTCAAATGGATTCGTACAAACCCTTTGTCGTTTCAGCGCACACGGCACCTGCGTAATCCCTGGAACCACGACGTAAGTAAAATCAAAAAAAATTGACATCGCGGTTACTTACAAACTTTATAGCGGGAAATCAAAGTTTCTCGAGATGGCACAGAAGTCGAACCTGGTGTAGGCCAACGACTCCTCGAAGAATGGGACCGTCCCGAGCCTGCTGCTCCTACTAGCCGTACCGGTGCCCCAAAGAGCCCGACAACCTTTAGCGGCCCTCCCAGTCCCGTTCAGTCAAGAGGCCGAGGACGAGGCAGGGGAGCTATGGGTAGTGGGTGGCCTCAACGAGACACTGGTCAATAGTCAGAGTCTCGTATCATCCTTGAGCGCAAAACTGCCTTCGAAGGGCACTTTACGCTGCCCTTCGCGATTCCAAGATTGGTCTCTCGCGGTCGATCATCACTGTCGGCTCTCCGAAGGACCCTGTCCGACTCCAATGCGTACATGCGCTCTGGTAACATCACGGTATACCAGGGCAACCGGCGGGGCCCTGTGCTCTCCGCACACTTGTATGGCGTCCGGTCATTTCGCCACAAGCACTTGAGCCAGCAACATTTCTACTTGGTTAATCCTGCAAGATCAACGTTCGCTCCTTTACACCATTGAAAATTAGAGACTGTGGCAACCCTCCGGTGACACTTGGTCTTCTGAGACGGCGAGCGTCGAGTGTTTTTCCAGATTCACGGTACCGAAAGCACTCATCGCCATTTCCGTCGTTTAAAATTTCTCATCTCACCTTTTTACTCATCTGGACCGGCCCCGGACGGCACACCATCTAATGGAAATTCAAGGGAATCACCGTTTGTTTGTCCCGCACATCAATTATACACGCTTTTGTGCGAGACGGCACGGTGGTTTGTTTGGATCCCTTCTTTTTTTTGTTGTTTTTTTGTTGGCAGGATTATCCTGCTTTTTCGCGACAGCATACAATCGACATCAAGCGAACGAAACACGGTCCATTGAACGATGTATTTTTAATCTTGGTCCATGCACCTGCCTGCATACACACTCCCTCTGGGCATTGGGTACCCCATACACGCACTTTACTTTCCTTGCATCCTTGTTCTCTCACGCATCTAGCCCATCCCATTACACAAGTGGTGGTACCAGTTACCGTACTCACATACACGAACGTACTGTACTGTACAGCCACCACAATACACGTCACTGTAACGCCACGTTCTAGATCTGTCATTATTTCCGTTAATACTTAGCAATAAATACACGAAATTGCTTTTTGTTCCGGGATCGGCCTGAGTCTGAGCCTGGTTTTCGCTAAAATAGTCGAGAGAGAATAGGGAACACAAGAGACACGTGAGCGGTGTTACATCAATCCCACCGCCAGGCGCTTGCAGCGAGGCATTCCTTCGACTCGTACCAGATTTTACGATTTACAGCGAAATAAATCCAACGCAAATCAAACTTGACGACTACCCTCTTCAACCTCTGATCGTCATTCAACGCCATGGAGATGGACGCGGATATGGATGGGCCCGCTATGGGTCAAGGCCAGTACTCTTACGTCCCTCCAGACGACGGGAGAAAGCAACTGTATGTTGTTTCTTTACTACTAGATTGTACTTTGGTAGCCACCCCAATCGAATCACTTCGATTCTTGCGGAATGGCCAGCTGAAATTTACCTTGGATGTTCAACTGAACCTCAGCACAATGATCCATCGCTGACTTTCCTTGCTGATTTAAAGAGATCTGGTGTTTATACAAGATTGTACTGGCAGCCAAGGCAGTTACATCACCTCGTCGACCAAGAACATCGAAGAGATCTCGCGCGCAATCTTTGAATCTGGAAAGCTGGTCTATCCAGATGATCTTAGGCTTGGTCTCATTGCGTTTCGAGATCATCCCCCCCAGGATCATACCTATATCACCAAAAACTTCGGCTTTTCTTCAGGTGTGGCGTGATGCAACCAATCGGCTAACTGAACGAGTACTGAAATCTCCACCGGCTTGTATAGATATTAGCGTCATGCACGATAATCTGAAGACTCTTTTCGCTTCTGGTGGTGGAGACGGTCCCGAGGCGGTCACTGCCGCCCTGGGTGAGGCATTGGACATGGACTGGCGACCACATGCCGCCAAAATGGTCGTCCTCATTGCCGACGCCCCACCTCATGGAATTGGAGAATATGGGGACGGGTTTGATGATGGCTCCCCAGACGGAAAAGACCCGCTAGGAATCGCACGTACCATGGCCTCCCGAGGCATAGTGCTAGTGAGTGTTTCAAAGCTCTGCGCAAAAGTCGTGACTGACGTATTTGGTAGTTTTTTGTTGCTTGCGAACCTGCCCTCAGTGGTTATGCTGTCCGTTTTGGTTCCCGAAAGAGGGTGACTCCACACTGATGCGCTCGATAGTTTGCCAATGACTTTTATCATGCTATTACACAAATAACATCGTGAGTGGTTCTGGTTTCAAAAACAGTGGATTTTCCTTCTCAACCTACAACAGCGGCCTCATGCTTCCGCTGACCACCGCAAACCTATTAGCGCCCGCCATAGTAGGGTCTGCTCTCGAAAACATGGATATGGAGCGACTCATTCGAGAGGTCGGCATGGCTGTAGCTGAACGCGTTCACGGAAACAACGAATCCGTCGACGACGTCGCCAGAGAGCTCCACGAAAAACTTTTGCTGCGCAACGAGTCCACGAAAAGGGTCGTCATCGAAAATATTTACAGAGAATTGCCCGAGGCGACGCACAACATCCAAGTGTGGCTCAACTCGCCCAACATCCAGGCGGCCCGGCCACAGCTGAGAAAGGTATACACATTTCCCCGCCGACGTTCTTCAAAACGGTCCCCCTGAACTTTGCCTCCCTTTTTTTCTTTTTTCTACAATAGATCAAAGGGACACGCTTTACCGACAAATATCTCTCTGCAAAATATGTGGCCCGAGCCTCAATCTCGCATTCCCCTCCTCCCTTGTCGCCAATCAGGAAGCGAACGCTCAATGATACCAAAGTTTTTGGAACCTCTTCAGGTGCCCCGCAAAGCGTGTTCGCGACTGCTGTCAAGTCAAGCCCGTTCTCGCTGGCCGGGAACCAGGCTGCCTTTGGTGGCATGCGAGATAGGTCGGCACCCGGGATGGATGATGATGATGACGAAGAAGAAGGTGATGATGTAAAGAGGAGCGCAAGTGTATTCTCCTCTGGGACACAGAGCCTGGAGCTCAGAGAGGACTCTATCACTTATGATCAGGTGAGATCGATAGACCAAAGTCAATCTTGACCCTGTTTCTAACCTCTTCCTAAACAGGCGAAGCGCATTGCTCTACAAAGTGCGTGGCGAACGGCCCGTGTCTAAGTGCAGAATATCCAAGCGTGAGTATTAGAGGCCTTTCCCCTTTCTTCTTTCTGTACGCTGTCCTTCCATCATGGATTCGGGTCTCTACGCACACGCCACGACATTGTAACATTTGCCCTTTAATGACAAGCTCTCCTCATCTGTCTAATATCTCGCCGCACCGTTCATGTCAATACCCGTCTATTGTGGACACGATCATATAGATAGCTACAGGAGACAACCACAGAACTTAATCGATTAAATGTAGCCGCATCTCTTCTCTTGGTACGATATTACATTGGAAAGGCTTTGGGTGACTGTGCAATCGTCAGAAAAATGTTGGCCGAAAACATGGACCTCTAGACGAACCTGATAGTTCCTGTCACAAACTCGGCTTCTGGAATGATTTCGTTGCCTTTCTCATCTCGAGCGCGCTTAATAGTGAAGAGGGCGAGTGTTTGTGCGATGGACAAGAAGATGGAGGTATGGGCTAGGTGACTGCCGGGGCACGCACGCCTGCCGAATCCGAATACATATAGAGATGGATCAGGTTGATCAGAATCCAGGAATCGGTCTGGGTTAAATAAGTCTGGATCTGGGTATTGCTTCTCGTCGTGTAGCATTCCCCTAGAGACAAAAACGGTGTCAGCTCTGAAGACTTTGCATCTTGAGAGTAATCTCACCAGATGTTTCCGACAATGATCGTTCCCTTTGGTATAAAGTAACCGTTGTACTCGTCGTCCACCTTGGAGACGTGAGGAATCCCCAATGGCCCTACTACCCCCCACCTGAGAACTTCCTTGACCAGCCTATCGCAGAAAGGCATGTCTCGTCTATCATTGATCGTAGGCAGCCTATTCGCGCCTATGACGGAATCAATCTCCTTTTGGGCCATTACCTGGAATTCGGGGTAAATAGTCATAGCCAAGAAGAACGATCGCATCGCTGATACTGTGGTATCGGACGCTCCTGCGTATAGGGAAACTGCTGTGGCTTTGATCACCTCGGCTCTCGATCCTATGACATTGTCGTTCCATTCGGTGATGTTTTCCAACTGCCTAGAAGAGAATGAGTCGTTTGGAATGCCTTGTTTCTGGAATGTGTGTTAGTTTCGATCAGGTTTGTTTAGCAAACACCTACCAACTGATCCTTGACATAATTAAAAGGTCTGTCAAAGAGTTGAGTGGCTAGTTGACTCCACTCTTCGGCAAGCTTCTTGAACTGAATCCCAGGTACCCAGGACGGTATATAGCGCACTATGAAGAGTAAGTAAATGGAAGTAGTGACGACGAAGAGAGCGTACTGCTTGGAAATATATCGACAGGAAATTCCCCTAGCAAGGTTGTCCGGGAGAACTTGTCGAGAGCATCGTTTGCTAGGAACACTAGAGGATCGTTTTTGGGCTCGACGTCGTACCCATAGGCGATTTTCAGGATAATTCCACCGGCAGAGCTGTAAAGGCATGAGTACGTGTTTACACTTTGTGGGCCAAGTTCAACGCACTACTTGAGGTGATCCAAAAAGGCTTCTGGGGTATCGCGGAGTCCACGAAGGTATCGTAAAGTTTCGTTTTCAATTAGAGGGGTGTATGATGAAAGTGCTTTCGTTCCGACAGTCAGATGAATCAATTTCCGAGCCTCGCGAGCGTCTTGATCATAAGGAAGTAGTGCAAGCCCTCTACCGAACCCTACCAGGTCCGAAGCCATCACAAGATGCGGTCGCTCTGAGTTCGATGGACCGCGCTTTGAGAATAGCTCTTCCGCGTCTTTATATTCATTAAGGATAAGGACGTGTTTCCCGGCAACTTCAAGATGAATGCACGGGCCTGTTTAACAATGGGGATCAGAAAATCTGTTTCGAGGACGCTTGCACAGATGGCTCACCATAAGCTTTTGACCACTCTTTATATGTCTTCCAAGGGGTTTCACGAGGGATTTGATGCAGATTTCCGAGAATTGGGAGTGGAGTAGGTCCTGGATGATATTTGGGTTTGAATAAATAAGTCTGAGCGACTGGAATAGAGGCTGCTCCAGCAAGGCCAAGGGCAACAGCGAGGTTCGTATAATAATAATCCATAAGTGTATGAAGAAGAAGATGAAGGAGATTGTGCTACATCCATGGGCTTTATAAAGCGCAAAGCACCTTGCCGCTTGGCTATGGTGTACTAGCATCTATTAGGCTGAGACAAATGGCCTGTGTAGCATCGTGGTGCCGGTCGAACGCTGCACTAGATTCCGGGCTATCGGCGCAGGTTTTTTTTAAAGGCTAACGGAGATGAAAGGCGCCGAAGGGCCCAACGCTCACAATGGGGTCTAACAAAGCAGTGTGTGAGAGACCGCAAGTGCGGGCGGTGGTAGTAGTCGCAGGCTCTGATTTCAATCTCCAATTAGTCTAAAATAGTCTACGAAAACAAACTTAGATGCAGCCCATGCACAGGCATTGTTTAGGTTTCACGAGAATCGGGATGGAAGCGGATGTTTATAATGGGGTGTGAATACAAGATACAAAATGAACTAGGAGAGCAAGGGAGCCAAGAACAAATGGCGCTTGAGGAGAGTGCCGGAGTTACGCGAATGCGGAGTTCAAGAAAGGTTGATGCGAGCCCATGGTTAATTTGAAGCCACATGGCTGGTGAAGTGTCGAGTAGTATCAAGTGTGCATTTTGGGTCGTGTAGGTTGTCTCAAGAAGCCACCCTAACAAAGCCACTGCATACACCGGTCGAACATCGATTCTCCTGTGAAAGCATCGCGAGGACGGTAAAGTGGCATCGATATGCAGAAAAAAGCAATGGTCTTGATTGGGACTCACCTTAGGCCGGAAAATCCCTGAAGTGAAGGTCTTTACAATCAGTGTCTCGACAGACGCCGCCAACTGATTCAAATTGACACAACGTGCGCTCTGGATCAAACGGGATTTTTGCAGGGGCCGAGTCAAACTGTGACGGGTTAGTAGCTCGCAAATTCTCGTCTCCGTTCAAATAAGTTAATTGGTTGCTGGGGGTTCGACGTGCCGTAAGTACTGATAATATTAGTGGAGGAGAATAAGGTGTTAGGCGACTCTGTATGGGTTGTCAGTATACAAAGCAAGACCGAAGCCAGGCCATGCCATTCCGTGTCCTATCATCGGCTCGATATTTGAAGCACTCACCTGGGATGCAGCCTCTTGGTGCAGTATATCGTGGACAGCATCGGGTTCTTCTTGTTGATCGACCATGAGCTGAGGAAATCAACGAATAGGAATGCTAAAGTGAATACTAAGCCAATAAAGAAGAATGAGTATCGCTTGCCCTGTCTGCAGCTGTCTCTGAGAAATCATCCGCGATTATGACGTCTAGATCTGGGCGAGAATAAGATTAGAGTCACAAACCAAAACGATATTGTTCTCGCCGTCATCTTTGAGCATTTCCCAATCCTCTGTAGAATTATCAGTCTACGCATAGACGGGATGAATCGAGCGTTGACCATTGTTAGGCGAAGAGGAATCTGATGCGGCAATAACTGGAAGGTGTAAATAGAAGTTCCGGTCAAAATAGGCACGCACCAGGGGGAGGAAGGCTGGCCAATGACGTCTCTGCTGTTTGCTCCAGTGTGACGGATAACTCAGGAGTTGATACTCCCGTTGTGCTTTGAATATATAGTGCTTCTCTAACTGCTGTCTTTTCAGAGCCTGCCGGCTGAAGCTCTGCCAGCTCGGTGTTGATGGTTTCTAATTCCTGCTTCAGAATGTCCATTTTGTGGCGCGTGTGTAGAATCTATTAGGGTCGTCAACAATCCCGAAACAGAATCTGGACAAGGACTAAACCACGCACGTCTGCAGCTACAGCTGAAGGATCTTTAGCACTCTGTAGAGTCGACAGTTTCTTCTCCTCTTTCTTGAGCTCTAGTCGTCTAAGGTTCGCCCGGACGTTGAGAAGTTTTGCAGCTTTAGCGTTGAGTTGCGCCTTTCTCTCCTCTTCTTGCAGTCGGGCGGCTTCTAGCTCCTCTGCAGTCATGGGTAATCCAATGGCCATGGCAGCAGCAGCCACTTGAGCAGCCTCGGCGTCTCGAGCAGCGTTTGTACCTGACTGTTCTCTTGATGAGCTCAATGGCGTGATTGCTGGTACTTCTACATTCTCATCATCTACCCAGGTGATAATGAGTTGCTCTGGTGGAGCCGAGTTTGCAATAGCAAAGCTTGACCGCTTGAGCGGCGGTGCATTGAGATTGCCGTTCAATCTGGCAGACTTTTTGGGGTAGTTGTCTTCCACAAAGTCATCTGCCTTGGGTCGCTTCACGCCACGTTTCTGCCCATTTTCTGAAGGTGTAGATGGTCGTGTCGAATCACCACTGGCGAGGGCTCTAGCCAATGTAGCTCGCAATTGTATTGGTGGCCGTTGTGGCATGGTGACCACCGGTGTAGGACTGATGACTGTGACCTCCATGTTTGTAGAGTTCGACGAGGTTGGGGCCTGTTCATCGACTTCCATCTGCGTAGGAGAACCAACATGGTCACCTCCAAGTATTAAAGAGGTGCTCTGAACCGCTGTATCAAGTGAAGGCTTCTCCGTAGATTCTGGGGTGGGGGCAGAGTCTCGTCTTCGAGGTACGGTGGTTCCCTTTCTCTGCGACTGTAGCTTTGCCCGTAGAAGAAGCAGTTTTTTCTCCTGTTCCAGTCGTTGTAGAATACCAGCATCTTGTTGAGGGGCAACTTCCGCTTCAGTATTCGTTCGTGTGGCTACAGCGGGTACAATAGTTGCAGCGCTAGAACTTCCAGCAGTAGACCGGCGACTAGAAGGGGCTTCGAGGGAAAATGAAGGACGAGGAGGGAGAGGAAATTGTTCTCGTGGAGGAAGAGGGGGTATCTGCTGGTGAGGAAGGGCCATGGAAGCTAAGGAGGGACCAGTCGTTGGCGGTGGTGGCTTGGCAGGGAGGAAAGGTTCCGCATGAATGTTGAGTTTGGATTGGGTGGGAGGTAGTGGAGTGCTAACGGGAGTGGGGGACGAGGGGGCGGCAATTGTATCTGTGGGCAGTGGTGGAGACGGAGGGGCGGGAATCGTGTCTGCTGTGGGTAGTGGTGGAGATGGTAGTGGAAGTGGTGGAAGTGATGTAGAGGGTGATTCAGAGACGTTTTCCACAATAAGTACGTCGGTCGTAGTATCTTCCACTGAATCGATGGATGGAACGTCGTCATTCTGGTCGTGAGGGTGCTGGACAGGAGATGACTGTTCCAGGTTCTCTTCATCTGGATAATGATCCCTGGAGGAATCTAACGGGGGATCGAACAAAACAATGTCGTCCACCGGAATGTTGTCGGGAAGACGAATCTTGAGCTCACGCAAACAGTATACAAGCAACCGTCGATTGACGGGAATATCTGCTATGTTTTCGGGAGTCATGCCAAGGCCCAAGAGGTCGAGAATAAGTTGTTTGGCCTCGTTGAACTGTTGAAATGTCACTATGAACAATATTAGCTTCCAATGACGGGGATGCGGAGAAGGGGGATTTACTTGGTAGGCCTGGTCTACAATGTTCATTGTCTACACCCAACTGTAGAAGTCGGGCAAAAACCTCTTGGTTCATTTGAGATGTTTTTGGCGATAATTCGTCCGTTGAATCGTCGTCGTGACCTTTATCCGACATGACAGTATCTATTGGACTATTCTTGGAGAGGTCGTCAAAAGAATAGGTGTTGAGTGAGGGAAGTGAAGGAGTTCCGTTAGAATATGTGTCGAAAGATTGCTGATCTGTTCGTGGTTTTCGAATGGTAGTGGGGACGTGTGTGGAAGGAAAGGACGCCGTTGGGGGGCTTATTGGCGCTGGCTCACGATGCACATTGGCTGTGGGCCGTGGAGGCTGCATCCCTGCAGAAATACTCGATCTCTTCGGAGGAGTAGGTATTGCAGATGGGGGTTGAGTCGCGGCTGGCTGGATCCGATTTGATTCGGTTTCAGTAGCAGGAGGTTGAAGGGCGGGGTCCACGTCTTTCGCAGAGTTTGTGGCATTTAGACTGGGAATAATAATAGGCGCAGATACGGGCTGGAAGCTTGCTGAAACAACAGGAGCTGGAGCACTTTCCTCTGAAAACAGTTTCGGCTTGCTTTCTTCTCCTTCACTTATCTCTCCTTCCTCAACCGTCTCATCGCTCTGTATTGCCTCAGCTCGGGCACGGGTAATAGACACGCGTCGGCCTGGTGGTTTGCGCATCGGGGCCGACGGCTTAGCGCTCCCAGATACAGAAGGGACAGGGTTCTCCGACCCTGATGCTTCACCTGGATCCCCATAATTTAAAGAGACGGGTTTGCTTGTGTCAGCGTCGGCACGACGTGGACCCTTGGGCATGACCTTGGCGGATGGGGTGCCCGCCGCTGATAGGCGACCAGGGGAAGCATTCACGGAAGCAGCACCATCGTTCCTCAAAGTTGAAGTGGACGATTGTTTGGATAGTGGTGCTTGCTGTCGTCTCATCATTGTTAATTTTGCTGCCTCGCGTAACCGGGCAGCGGTCGTCGGACCAGACGCCGACGATGCCTCTGCCATGAAACTACTGTAGTAGTTTGGTTTTTAATTTAGCATTAGTTTTTTTTGTCCCGAGAGCGGTACTCACCAACAACGGGCCAAAAGGATGGGATGGGATTTCTTTGTACTCGTTATGACGACAAGTGGTCTGATATTTTGAAAAAGCTGACAGGTCTGAAAAGTTAAATCATATGATCCGGGACATTGTGGTCAATCGAAGAAGCCTACGTTATAAAAGGGCTGGTTAGGTGTCGAGAGACTGGCAATAAGGGCCTAACGTTAGTTCCGAATTATAAGGTTTTGGGATGCTTTGAAATATTTTAAATACTTATACTAACTCTTATGTAAGGTAACGCTGACTGCGGTAGAGGACCAGGAAGTTGGTGCAGAAGTCAAGTTTGGTGCTTGCGTAAAAATCGGTGAGCGACCCACCTGGGCCATTGATTCATCCGAGATTCGGGGGCAAGCACTTCCAAAGACGATAGAATACGCAAACGAGAAAATAACAAAAAAAGCACAGTTTGATAAAGCAAATGTTCGGGTCTCGGTCTCAGGCCTCTTCCGCATCCTCAAACGCCGCCTTCCTCTTTTTGAATAGCATCTCTCTATCCTCCACTTCACGTTTAATCTTTGTCGTCTCGCGCGTCCACATTGTTCGAATCTCGCGTTCCGTCGGACCCTCGACTTGACCTTCCTCGGTGACGGTGAGACCTTTGACCATCTCCTCTTCACGACTCGTCGATGGTACAGCAACCGTCTGAGCTTTGTCGTTCTTCTTGCCCTTTGCTCCTGCAGCAATGGCTCCAAGTTCGAGCAAACCCTGGGTCTCCAACATGCCCAACAGATCTGCAAACTCGCTACGCGAGACTGCATGAAAGGCTGCATCGGCACCGTTGAGCAAGCGCGAGTAAAAGTTGAACAATGCGTCCGTCGATAGACTTTCAACCGCCTTGCCCTTGCCCTTGATTGCATCTTTCGCGCCCTTGCCCTTCACGGGTGTCTGGGGAGCAGCAGCGCCACTGAGCGATAGGGCCGCAGAAAGGCGACGAGTAGCGAGGATGAGGGCTAAAAGCACTAGTCGTGCTTGGAGATTCAATACACGCACGACGCTGACCGTGCCAGGCGCCTGCGTGGTGGCGGACTTGCTAGCGGCCATGACATGGCTCATAGCAGTGGGCGTGAGAGGCACAGAGCCTTCACCCTTGTGTGCAAAGACTTTTTTGATGTGCTCCTTTTCAGCTAGCTCGATGGCGCTACGCACAAGCGAGAGCGCGGCACGGAGGTCCCCAGTTTGGGCTGCAATCTTTCGACAAGCAAAACTGAGGGCCTGGGGCGCGACAATAGCCTTGGTTTCTTCTGGGAGGGAGAGGGTTGCGAGGCGCTTGGAAATAATGTCGGTCATTTCTTGGGCGGTATACGGCTTGAAGTGGAGTGTGAGAGTCGAGGTGGTTGGTTTGGTGGTCAAAGTGTGTGTGTTGGAGATCCCAACGATACGGAAAGTAGGAGTTGCGACTGCCATTAGAAGGGGAATGACCTCGCCGTCGAGATGCTCTAGCTCGTCGAGGACCATAACCATGGCTTTCTCGTCCTCCTTGTGATCATCACGTGTCTGACGCGCTACAGCCTTGATATCCTCGGCACGCATGCCAACACAATTGACATATCGATTCTGGACCTCTTCCATGCCCTTGAGGATATCCGTGACAAGCGCCGTCTTCCCCGTACCGGGAGTTCCAGAAATGTACAGACACGACTCATCCCCCTCGCCCTTGCCAGCCAAGAACTCGGCGATAATCGCGCGCTCCGATTCGCGCCCATTGAACGGGATGGTGGTGACGGACGAGGTACGTAAAAGGGCGCGAGCTTGAGAATAAAAAGCAATAGCAAGAGGGTTTACATTGTTTTCAGACTTTGAGGGCGTGGCGGGAGGAGTTGAGAGCTGGAGATTGCCGAGCTCGATGACGGGAGTCGACTCGGCGCGTGTGAGTTGGCGACGACGGGCAGGTGCTAAAATAAAATTCGCAATAAATTCAATAAACTGTTTTAAAAAGAGAAGAGGAGCGTTTTAGCAGAAATTAGACTCACTAATGGCAGATATAGGTGTGGGCTGGGTCGAATTCCGAGCGGATCGTCGGGTCACAGCCGGGAGTTGAGGGACGTCTGGGACGACGATGGGGGGTATATTTTCTTTATTCGAGCCTGGAGTGTCCTCTGGCTCATCTTCAGTTCCTTTTATGCGCTGTCGCTTGTTCGGGGTCGTCATCGCCGACGTCGATGTGGACACGAACGAGCAGTCTGACGCGACTGTAGAATTGGAATTGCTACGAGTCCGTTTCCCGAGCACTGTAGGCATTTTTGGTGGCATTGTGGAAATATTATGGTACTGGGGGTGGGGATGGTTGGGCACCAAGGTGGCGACGCGTTTGTCGGAGTTTCACGACGCGTTGAATCAAGTCAAAAGCCCCTATTTCTCAGAAATTCCTCAAAAATCCCCCAATCGACAATCTACACAAAAAGTCCATACAGAGGCTGTTTTCACACAGAAACGACAGGAAGTGACGACCTAAAAGCCCCAAGTCATTGTATGCAAAAAGGAAACGAGAACAATCCACATATAAATCAAACAGCGTCCCGTGGAATCGTATGATACATAGGAGGCACTTCTTCAGTCCGTCCAGTTGAGATGCCCTCTACGGGGCTAGCAACCAAATGTTCATTCCGTGGAGATATGGAACCCACGGAATGCCCCGTGCCGGCCCTACTATGGTCAGCTCTGGGGGGTGATGAACCTGCAACGTGTTGGAAATCATCCGCAGTATACGATACGCGTAGATTCGACCTCCGCGCGCGACGATCCAGGGTATTCGTCGGTGAAGCTGCAAGATTTCGCGACGCCATTGGTGGAGGTGAGACTGATCCACGCCCAGCATCATCTAGCAACGGTTCTGCCGATTCTGCGCGCGAGTGCGAGTGCGCATGGTAATAATAATCGGCCGAGTCGTTGGAGCGGATCGACTCGTATGCAGAGGAGCGTTGCATGGGATGGCCTGCACCCACTGGAGCCGCACCAAATGCGTACGCGTCTGCAGACGACATCAAGTTGTTGGTTGGACTAGGCTGTTTAAATTCGGTTTGGGAAACGTCGGCTTGCGAAGAAGTCGAGCCTCCTTCGACTGGGAGCCCTATAGCGAGGGAGAGCGAACTACCGATATCGTGTGCAGTCAGCAGAGGATCTTGCATGACTTCGCTCGGGGGCGGCCAGACGTCTTCTTGGAACAGGCTGCCAGTCTTACTTCCGCGGGCTCGAAGGAGACGTGGAGCACTGGGAGACGAGCCACCAGAAGTGAACGAGGTGGAATCCCAGTGTTGTGCCATCATAGGCGGTCCACGTCCAAACGAGTAATCGTCCGCCTCGTCTTCGAGAAGATGTCGAGGCGGCCGTTCTTTAGCCCGCTTTTCTTCCAAAAGTCTTTGGCGAACCTGACGCGTTCTTCGGAAATAGAATAAGAGGCCTAGAAGAGCCACCAAAACGATGACACCCCCAACTGCCGCCCCTGCGATGACACCTGTTCTTTGGCTGTGGTTCAGGAAGCCATCAGATGTATTCAGAAGAGTTTGAACGGGAGTCGCAAACTACCCAAAAATATTTAGAAGCGGATAAATGGCGGTGGACAAAGACTCACAATGGTTTCTACGCCATTTACCGTCGTCACAAACTCGCTGATGACGATGGTCATCCCTCCTGACGTAGTTGTAGCCTTTCCGTCGGCCGCCATGGATATTTGGGACAAGTCGGTTATCACATCTGAAGGAATCGAAACAGAAGTCGAAGAAGACGACGTCAGTGATGCGGAAGTTGTTCTTGTGGTGGTGCTCGAGTCCGAGTTTGAGCAGGAATCATAAAGAGTGAGAATGGGTATAGTACTGGGAAGGATGCAGTGTCAGCATGGAGACAGCCTAACGGCGGCGGCGTTGGACGGGCTGGCTCACTCAGTGAAAAAGAACGTGTCTGTGAGCGTGATGGTTTGAACAATCGTTTCAACTTCGTTTACGTTAAAGGTCCCGTCGCTTGAAGTGAGGCTGGTCGAAGGAGCATCGGTGGGGGATGGTGTCGCGGAGCCTGCTGGATCCTGTCGCGGCCGCAAGAAAAATCCGTTGTTAACGGTGGAGAGTATGGTCGAATGTTCTGTTCTCTCCGCATACGAGGTGGAGACGGTGGTTGTGAACTGGGTAGCGGTAGGGGTTCCCTGTGTGTTTGAATCGGATAAGAAATACAATCACATGGTGGTACAGAGAGATAGGGTTAAAAGACGGATGAAGAGTACAAACGCCGCCTAAAGCCGTGCGTGCATATGGGCGGTCAGCGCTACGAGGCCGAGGGACCTTTGTCGTTGACGGCTACTCGGCCGTGTCGCTCTGAAACGCCCCGAGCAACGTCCTCATCGACGAAAGGAATAGCGAGAGAGGATCGTCGAAGACGATGATGGGTGATTTGCGGACGAGAATTAAAAGCGCGGGATCCACGCACCTGGCAAGCAGCCATTTTCGACGTATTAGAAGATAATAAAGGTGCCTGTTTGCGAAATAGAGAGACAGGAAATAGGAAATATCGACGAAACCAACGTCCAAGAGACCAAGACGGTTTGCTGAATTAATACCAGATTTTATTGAGGAATAAATGGCGTCGGGGAGACCGATTGAGGGGGTCTGGTGGGGTCCAACAAAGCGGCGCAATCAACCAGGCTTCTTCGCCACTCAGCTCCTCCCAATAAATCTCAAAAATATAAAATGGCACATCTCACTAAACCAACGCAGTACAAGATTGAGGATAGCAATATAGCTCTCTTGGGTAGCGACGTTCGTGATATCTTCGTCATTGCACCACCGAGCACCATCTAATCTCCACTCATCTACAGCTCGAGAAGCGCGTCAGGGAGCACGCTGGAGATACAGAACCAGCTTGGGAATCAGCCGGAAAGGCTGTTGGTACCCAGGTCTGGAGGATCGAGCAGTTTCACGTCAAAGCTTGGAAGCAGCCAGGCGAGTTCTTCGATGGGGATTCGTACATCGTCCTCCACGTAAGCTTTAGTAATCAAATCCTATCTCTTAACTTACCATATGCACGCTATTAGACGTACAAGAAGGATCCGAATGCAGAAGCACTCTCCTATGACCTTCACTTCTGGCTGGGGGAGAACACGTCCCAGGATGAAGCTGGGACGGCTGCTTACAAGACCGTCGAGTTGGACGATCATTTAGGAGGCACACCCGTCGAGTACCGCGAGGTGCAAGACTACGAATCACCCCGATTCCTCAGCTACTTCCCTAAATTCATGGTCCTTCACGGCGGCACTGCATCAGGCTTCCGACACGTAACAGAAGCGCCGCCATTGAACCTCTTCAACTTTTATCACATAAGCGCGTCTAAGCCTGCATCCACAGGAGTCAACAAGCCTGCGAACCTGATCGTCCGCCAGGTAACCAACGGCTACCAAAAGGCAATTAAACGGTATCCAAACGACGTGTTCGTATTGGACAAGGGCCGTGAGATCTGGCAGTGGAACAGCAAAAAGAGCAGTGGGAAAGAGAAATTCAAGGCTGCCGAGTTTGTGCGCACTATCATCGACGCCAGAAAGCACGAGCCAGTGCTAAAGGTGTTCGATGAGGGTGGCTCTGGCGCGAATCGATTCCTCAGTGAACTGACAGAGGACCATGCGCACCCTTCAAACGCAGATGCAAGCGGAACAGAGAGCGAGGCAGACACGCCCTTGGTTACCCCTGCTACGAGCGCACCCAGTTCGCCCGTGCTCTACCGTCTTTCGGATGCTTCGGGTCAAGTTGAATTCACGCAGGTCGTCGATCTTCAGGGTGCTGGCCCCACCCCGACCTTGGCCGACTTTGACTCTGCGGACGCCTACGTCTTGGACGATAGCACTGACCCAGATGTTCCCGCTGTGTACGCGTGGATCGGAAAGAGTAGCTCGGTGGTGGAAAGGAAGAATGCTGTCCAGTATGCTCAAAATTACCTCTGGGGTCTGAATGGAGGTGCCCAAGGCGGTGGCAAGAAAAGGAGTAGCACCAGTATTGTCCGATTGACGCAAGGAAACGAGAGTTCTCGGTTCTTAAAAGTGGTTGGTGCGCGTGCTTAGGAAATCTATTGTAGGATTGTAAAAAGAAATTGCAAAATACTGTTAAAAAGGCGCGCATAGCCTCTATCGAGTGGCGACGCCTGCTTCGATGGGAATCTGCAGCGCTTGTAGGGCTGTTCTACCCCTCCCCACCCAGTACTGTAGGACCCCGGGGTCCTCGAACCATATGGCATTTGGCTGTGGAGGCGCCGATGCTTGGCCCGCTGTTCGTCGTAGACCGCCACTGCGAAGCCACGCTGCAACGTCATTTTTCTCACGTATTTCTTCCAGGATACCAACAACCGCAAGCATAAATGAATCAAATGGCGGCTCCGGAATCGGTTCTTCCATGGTGGGGGTAGTGGCAGCGACATTCTCCCGATGAAGTTTAACATCAAGAGCGCGTTCCTTAGACGTATACTCTACCAAACATATATGATTGTTCGGCTGTCGTTGTGCCTTGGCCACGGAATCATCCAAAAGGACAGTAGTTTGCGAAGAATGCCTGGGGAATGCTTTCCAAACCTTTACCAGGTTCTTGATCGTCGGATACTTGTTCTCTGGGTTCTTTTCAGACAACAAGTTGGCTAATGCAGAGGAGAGCTGACCGTATTGAAACCTGGTCAGGCCGAAATGGCTACGGTCCCAAACACCGACGAGATCTTTCGCATGCTCTCCAAATATGCTTTCTACCATGAAATTGACGGAATGGGGCTGAGCAGAGGACCAGACTATGACATCCAGCCCACCCTTTGAATCTTGGCAGGGAGTCGCAACCGACGGGTGGAATAGATAACAAAGAAAGGATTTGAAATATGGCCGAGCCCAAACTTGGCGACCTGCCTTTGACCGGAGGAGCAAGCTGCCGTTGAGGTCGAGTACGACAAGTTTACGATCTAAAAGAAAGAAATATTATTATTATAAATGTATAAATATAAAATAAAAGTGGGGCTTTACGCATGAATTGGGCCGTCTATAAATTTGTGAGAGTGGGCCGGTGAAAAGAAGGCCCTCACCGCTTCCAAGCTTGGACCTTACCTCCTCCGCGTCTTTAGAGACTCCGTTCGCAAAAACAGCAACACTACACTCATTTCTTCCAGTCCTTACACTCTCTAAAAACTACCTCAACCATGTTCTTCAGAACCGCCCTCACCGTTGCTGCGACCGCCGCCTCTATGGCTCTTGCCCAAGGCGTCACCATCAACGACTTCTCCGTCAACCAGGTCGGTCCTCACGTATAGACACATCTCCGCGCATGCTTACCTTTCATCTAGTGTGCCACTTCCACGGTCACTTTCACTGCCCCCGCCGGCTCCTACTATGTCGCCAGTTCGTTTGAAACCCTCCGTTAGGGGGATAATAACTAACCATGAACTTGCAGTTGTCCCCGCCAATGACGCTTGCTCCAGCGATCCTTTGTATGTCCTATTTCGTGTCTCATCTTGCCGAATGCCCGGCACTAACAAAACTCTAAAATAGCGCGGACTTCCACGACATTTCCTCTGGCTCAGTCGATGTTCTCGTTAAGATCGCCTCGGGCATTCCAATTCAAGCCTATGTTGCGGATGCCAGCGGTAACGAATACTGGAGCGGTGTCGTAAGTGTCTCATTTCGTTTACTGTCCAACCCCATTTCGGTCGTTATGGCCCCTTCCGGGCTGCGGGCTCGGCAAGCTGCCTGCCTAGCCCGTTTCGGTTATTTTTGTGTCAAGACTTTTCTTGGCTCCCGTCGGGATTTCATAATTTTGAAAAAACAATTTCTAATTCTATTCATTTTTTTTTCTAGATGACCGTTGGCGATGGTGACGCTGCCTGCCTCACCGCTACCGACTCGTCATCCTCTGCATCCGTCGCTGCTGCAACACCCGCAAGCGCCTCCACTTCAACGTCGCCATCCGCTTAGTGAGTCATTGTTTCGCTCTTTGCCAAATTTAGTTTTGAAACTGATCCGCTCGAATTCCGCAGTGTCGTTCCTGCCAATAACGTCGCCAACACCGTCAACCGAGCCTCCCCTTCCTCCGCTTCATCAAACTCTTATGATGACGAGACCCCGGCTAACGCCGCCGCCAACGGTGCTTCCACCGTCACCGCCAGCCTCACCCTCATCGGTGGTGCTCTCTTCGCGGCTGCCGCCCTCCTCTAAGCCACCCCATGGCTAAAGGATTATATTCCCCTTTATATATATTTCCACGGCATACTCTATCGTCCTTAGTCTACATACTTCCCCTCGTCTCATCTCTTGCATCTTACTACACACCCCATTTCAATCACGATTCATCGATGATGGAGGTAGTTAACGATAACACGCATTACTCTCGGTCGATCCAACTGCGATAGGTTGTCGTTCAAGGTTGAACTTGTCGAGCATTTTCTCCGTCCATCTTCTTTGCGTGGTATAGGCACGCTTGATTGCAGCCGTTGGTAGTCTCTCTTTACTTTTTCTTTTCGAGGCCCCTGTCTTGCTGCGGAGACCTTACATTTTGTATGTTCCGTAGTATGGCAATTAGAGGGATCTTTG
Organism: Serendipita vermifera MAFF 305830; assembly: GCA_000827415.1. Classification (NCBI taxonomy): domain Eukaryota; kingdom Fungi; phylum Basidiomycota; class Agaricomycetes; order Sebacinales; family Serendipitaceae; genus Serendipita; species Serendipita vermifera. The sequence goes on along the minus strand of KN824291.1, from coordinate 121,042 downwards.
TTTCCAATACTCGCTGTGCCTTCAGGCTCCATCCCTTTTCATCTCGGCGCAAAGGTGAGTGGCAGGCTCCTCACAGCTTGGAACCTGTCTGCGCAACGTCAAAATGCTCCCACCAAAGTATGCCTTTCTTTGACATCCGTACTTTCTCCTTGCTTGCATCACTGATCGGTGTGCAGTCAACAGTGTAACTATCCATTGTCCCCGAAGCAGATTGCCATTGTCTCCGAAAATATCGCCTCGCGCCAGGAAGAACTTCGATTCGCCGATAATGTCATCCTGAAAGAGCAAACGAAATCAGCAGACAACGCCGCGGCGATCGCCCACCTCGAGCCCGCCATTGCACGCGCAAAGCTGGCCATAGAGTCGCAAAAGCAAGCGCTGAACGAGCTCAAAAACATCAAGACGACACTGAATAAATCCAATAGCGCCGCAAACCCCAACTGGGCGGATGAATCGTCAGCAAGAGAGCTTTGCAAAACCACCATGACCCTCCTCGAGAGCCAAATCACCGCTGGTTTGAAGAGGATTGATGAACATATATCTTTGATGGAGGAAAACATCCCTTTGCTCGCTACTGCGTTGCAGGAAGTCGAGGTCGAGGTTTACCATCATCGGCTTAATCAAGATGCTACGACCCAGCATATCACTAGCTTGGTGAATCAAAAAAAGGTTGTTGAGGAGAATATAAAGCTCCTCCGTGGTGCCTTGAACCCGGTCAAAAATACCCCGGCGGAAATCTGGGCCAAAATCTTTGCAATTCGGACGAACGAGGATATGGAACTCTACTTCTCCAACCCGTCAAACCAACTCATATCCTCGACTGCGCTGAATTTATCACAGGTTTGTCGTTTCTGGCGGCATATCATCCTCTCAGAGAAGCATTTGTGGCAAAACATGGCGATATATCCGGATTCTCAGTGGCTCCCGTCCAAAATCGAATTGCTCAAACACAACCGATCTCTCAATCCAGGAGCCCCTACCTTTGTGTACGATATGACAAGGGCAGTGACCTGGAATCAAAGTTATGACCCCTATAGGGGCAACTATCACAGAAGCGTCTCCATCGGCGCAAGCGAGATCTCAATTTTTGACAATTACTCTCTCCGGCTTCTCACTCATGGGTACGACAACGGGGCCCAACCCTTGGCCACAGTATCCTTCCGCCAGCCCAAATCATTAATTCTACAGATCATCTCCAATATTCAACAGGGGTATCTAGCTACCCTACTTGGTCCTCTTTCCAATATCACCAGTCTTGAGGTCATTGCAAAGGGCACCTACACATCGACACCCCCACAATTCTCCACCACCCAGCCGAGTCTCGCCTATCTGAGGCTCAATCTCACGACTTTCCAGCCTTTCGACATTGCAGGTTACTTGAGTCCCAGCCTTCAAGAGCTTCATATCCACCATAACGGAGTGAACGCCCTTTCCTTCAGTGCCGCTTCACTGCAACTGCCCAAGCTCAAGGTGCTGGGCATAACCCCGCCAGATATGACTTTCACCAACTCGCTGCGCCTCCCAAAACTAGCAAGAATCGTCCTTTACGGACCCAAAACCTTGACCATCGCTAGGGTCTCACTGAATCAATTTGCCAACAGTGAGCATTTCAAGAGGATGCGGGAATTGGAGTTGCGAGATTGGAAGATCTTCAAGCGCGGCAGCGATGATGAATGGAGCGTCATGAATACCTTTGAGGAAATCGTCGCACAAATGCGCTCAATTTCTACTTTACACCTTGTCGACAGCCATATAGATGGAACCCGTCTCTTTGACATTATCGACACGTTGAAGGATACTACGCAAGCGGAAGACTCTCTGATGAGCGAGGTAGTTGTCGATTGCTGCTCTGGAATCACTCGAGACGAGTGCGAGGCGATTGCCAACATGGTAGGGAAAGTGGAAGTTTGTGTTTAAACCCAAGGTAAGTTTCGTTATTCGTTTCGAGCATTCATTAATGTGGTCAGCAGTCGAGCGCTCCTTGGATCAGGTATTCTGGATGGATCAAGAACCCCAATATGCGTTCCTCTTTACTCAGGAGACTATAAATGTGTTGGGATAGGATCTTCTGTTATGTCAGACAATTTTCTACTGCGATTGCTCCGCTTCGACCGGCATACTCCATTTACCTTTCTCCCACCCACCCGACCCCGTTATAGGCACGCTTGTGCGGCTGTTGGTGGGTTTTAGTCTCTCTTTTCTTTTCTTTTCGAGGCCCTGTCTTGCTGCGGAGACCTTACATTTGTATGCTCCGCAATGTGGCAATTGGAGAGTTCTTTGTTTCAATACAGTACTTGATACGCCTTCAGGCTCCATAAGTTTTCACCTCGGCGCAAGGTGAGTGGCAGGCTCCTCACGATCTCATTCTGAAACCCGCCTGCGCAACGTCAAAATGCTCCCATCAAAGTATGCCTCTCTTTGATATTGGCTGCTTGCATCGTTGATCTGTGTGTAGTCAACAGTGCAACTATCCATTGTCCCCGAGGCAGATTGCAATTTTATCCGAAACTATCTCCTCACGCCAGGATGAACTTAGATTTGCTGATGATATGATCCTGAAACAACAAGCGAAATCAGCAGCCAGCGCCGCGGCGATTGCTCATCTCGAGCCCGCCATTACACGGATTAAACTGGCCATAGATGCGCAAAAGCAGGCATTTAATGAGCTCAAAAGCACCAAGACAGCATTCAGTAAATCCATTAATGTCACAAGCCCCAATTGGGCGGAGGAATCGGAGGCAAGAGAGCGTTGCAAAACTGCCATGACCCGTGTTGATGGTCAGCTTACCGCTAGCTTGGAGAAGATCGATGAACAAATATCCTTGATAGAGGAAACTGCTCCTCTTCTCTGCAACACGTTGCGGGAACTGGAGATCGATATCTATCATCACAGACTCCATCAGGAAGCCGCGACCCAGTATGTTGTTGGCTTGATAGATCAAAAACAGGCTATCGAGGAGAATATAAAGCTTCTCCGTAGTGCCTTAAATCCAGTCAAAAATACTCCTGCCGAAATATGGGCCAAAATCTTTGCAATTCGGACGAGTGAGGATATGGAAAATTTCTTCATAAACCCATCACACCAACTCATACCTTCTACTGCACTGAAGTTGTCACAGATTTGCCGCTTCTGGCGGGATATCATCCTCTCAGAGAGGCTTCTGTGGCAAAACATGGCGATATATCCGGATTGCCAGTGGCTTTCGTCCAAAATCGAATTGCTCAAGCACAACCGGTCTCTCAATCCTGGAATCCCTACCCTTGTATACGATATGACAAGGGCAGTGGCCTGGAATCGACATTATAGAGGCACCTATCGCAGTTGCGTCCCCATTGGTACAGGCGAGATCTCAATGTTTGACAAGTACTCTCTCCGGCTCCTTACCTATGGAAACAACAATGGGGCCCAACTCTTGTCTACAGTATCCTTCCGCCAGCCCAAATCAGTGATCCTACATATCCTTACCGATACTCAACAACGCTACCTAGTTAACCTACTCACTCCCCTATCCGATATCACCAGTCTTGAGGTCATCGCAAAAGGCACCTACACATCGACACCCCCACAATTCTCCATGACCCAGCGGAGTCTGGCCTATTTGAGGCTCAATCTCACTACCTTTCAGCCTTTCGACGTTGCGAGTTACTTAGGCCCTAGCCTTCAAGAGCTTCATATACACCACAATGGAGTGAACGCCCTCTCATTCAGTGCCGCTTCACTGCAGCTGCCCAAGCTCAAGGTGTTGGGTATAACACCACCAGATACGGGTTTCACAAACTCGCTGCGCCTCCCCAAGCTAGCAAGAATCGTCCTTTATGGACCCAAAATCACGACCGTGAATAGGGTCACGCTAATTGCCTCACTAACCCAATTCGTCGGCAGTGAACATTTCAAGAGGGTGCGAGAATTGGAGCTGCGGGATTGGAAGGTCTTCAAGCCCATCGGCGGTGATGAGTGGAGTGTCATGAGTATTTTCGAGGAATTCGTCGAAGAAATGCACTTAATCTCGACTTTACATCTTGTGGACAGCTATGTAGATGGAACCCGTCTCTTCGACATTATCGACACACTGATGGATACTATACAAACGGAAGTCTCCATGCTGAACAAGGTAGTTGTTAATTTTTGCTCTGGAATCACTCAGGAGGAGTGCGAGATGATTAGCAATATAGTAGCGAAAGTCGAAGTTTGTGTTTAACTACGTAGTAGGTTTACTCATTCGTTTCGACCATTAATTGATGGGATCAACAGTTGAGCGCTCCTTGAATCATATCTCGCCTTGATGGATAGAGAATCCCAATATGCGGTCCTCTTTACCCAGCAGGCTAGAATTTTGTTAGGACAGGATCCTCGTTTATACTAGATACTTCTCTAACACGATCATCCCTTGATTGGTCGATACGATAATGGCAACTAGGAGCTCGGAGTGGGGACGTTGTTATCCTTATTGCTATATGTAAACGTATCGGTTAGCGTAGGCAGTAAATGCAGGGTAGCAACTTTGAGTCGAACAGTATATACATATTCCGTTCGCTTTTCTCTCATCCACCTAACCTCGAGTCGGATTCAGCCGTTAGTAGTCTCTTGTTTCTTTTTTCGAGGCCCCTGTCTTGTTGCGGACACCTAAAATTTTGTATGTCCCATAGTGTGGCAATTAGAGGGCACTGTCTCAATGCTTGAAGGCTCCGTGATTTCGAATCCCGGCGCAAAGTGATTGCCAGGCTCCTCAAACGTGGAACCTGTCCATGCAACCACAGCTACAGATGCCCCCATCAAAGTATGTCTCTGTTTGACTTGAGTTCTTTCTTTGCTCACATTGCTGATCGGTGTGTAGTCAACAGTGCAACTATCCATTGTCTCCGGAGCAAATCGCCATTGTATCCGAAACCATCTCCTCACGTCAGGAAGAACTTCGATTTGCTGATGGTGTCATCTTGAAACAACAAGTGAAGGCAGCAGAGAATGCCGCAGCGATTGCTCATCTCGAGCCCGCCATTGCACAAACCAAACTCGCTATAGAGGCGCAAAAACAGGCGCTGAACGAGCTCAGAAACATCAAGATGACACTTAGAAAACCCATTACTGCTACAAGCCCCAACTGGGCGGAGGAATCACTGGCAAGAGAACGTTGCAAAGCCGCCATCACCCGCCTTGATGATCAGCTTACCGCTAGCTCGGAGAAGATTGACGAACAAATATCCTTGATGGAGGAAAATGCTCCTCTTTTCTACAATACGTTGCAGGAAATAGAAGTCGATATTTACCATCATAGGCTCCATCAAGATGCCGTAACCCGGCATATCGCTAGCGTAGTGAAGCAAAAAAAGGCCATCGAGAAGAATATAAATCTTCTTCGTAGTGCTTTAAATCCAGTCAAAACTACTCCGGCGGAAATATGGGCCATAATCTTTGCAATTCGGACGGAAGAAGATCTGGGGATCTACTTCACAAACCCGTCAAACCAGCCCATATCTTCAACTGCGCTGAAGCTATCGCATGTTTGTCGCTTCTGGCGGAATATCATTCTCTCGCAAAAGATTCTGTGGCGAAATATGGCGATATACCCGGATTTTCAGTGGCTTCCGTCCAAAATCGAATTGCTCAAACACAACCGCTCCCTCAATCCTGGAATCCCTACCCTTGTATACGATATGACAAGGGCAGTGACCCAGAATCAAAGCTATGACCCCTACAGAGGCGTTCATCGCAGCTACGTCTCCATTGGCACAAGCGAGATCTCGATGTTTGACAAGTACTCCCTCCGGCTTCTTACCTGTGGCTACGATAACGGAGCCACGTCATTGTCCTCCGTGTCCTTCAGCAAGCCCGAATCATTGATTTTACATATCACCTCCGACCTTCAGCAGGGGTATCTAACCAACCTACTCAGTCCTCTCCCCGATATCACCAGACTTGAGGTCATTGCAAAGGGCCACTACACATCGACACCTCCCCGCTTCTCGACAACTCACTCAAGCCTGGCTTATTTGAAGTTTAATCTCACCAATTTCCACTCTTTTGATATCGTAGGTTACTTGGGCCCCAACCTTCAAGAGCTTCATGTATATCACAATGGAGTAAACACCCTCTCATTCAATGACAACCCACTGCAACTGCCCAAGCTCAAGGTGCTGGGCATTACACCACCAGATACGAATTTCACCGACTCTCTGCGTCTCCCCAGACTAGCAAAGATTGTCATTTATGGGCCTAAAACCACGACCATCAACAGGCTCTCCCTGATTCGCCTTACCGACGGTGCTCATTTCAAGAAGATACAAGAGTTGGAGCTGCGGAATTGGAAGAATCTCAAGCCCAACGCCGGTGAAGAATGGGGGGTCATGAGTATTCTCGGGGAAATCGTTAAACAACTGCGTTCAATTTCCACTTTACACTTTGTGGACAACCAGGTAGATGGAAACCGTCTGGTTGACATTATTAGTGCGCTGAAGGATACTACACAAATGGAAGATTCCCTGCTGAATAAGGTAGTCATTGATTGTTGCTCTGGAATCACTCGAGACGATTGCGAGAAGATTGGCACTCTGGTAGGGAAGGTGGAAGTTTTTGTTTAAACTCAAAGTAAGTTAAGTCATTCGTTTCTAACCTTTATCAATGCGACCAACAGTCGGGCGCTCCTTGAACCAGGTATTACCTGGATGGATGGAGAACCTCAATATGCGTCCCCCTTTACTCAGAAGATCGCAGATCTGTTCGGACAGGATTCTCTGTTATGTCAGACGCCACTCTAATATGATTGTTCCGATTAGTTGATACGAAGACTACTGCTGCATAAATGTATGATAAGCAACCTACTCCATTCTCAAAGCAGAATAGTGTAAGGAATCGAATGATACAATTATCACTCTTCTACTGAGCTATATTTTCATTTGACCCATACCATAACCAAAGCTTTGCTCCCCTTCTCTACTCGCGACCCAGCAATAAATGGACCAAGCGTCCCCCCAGTTTGAACTTGTCGCACAGAGCCCGGTAAGTTATAGCACATGTTACGCCTCCTCTAGGTTGTGAAACTTGTTTAGGGACATCCAAACGGAACTGATTACGACGTTGTCTCTTACTTTCCATGGACACTGGAGGATTACCAGAGCTTTTCTGAATGTCGTAACATGGACTGGTCCAATCCTAATGTTGTAGGAATGTGGCACGGTGTTGTGAAGAAATGGATAGGAGTCGCTGCAGTTTGTGGAAGGAATAATCGGCAGAGCGTGGTACGTCTGAAACCATTAGTATTTCCGGTACTGATAAAAAATGGGAACGCATAGATTCGATTCGTCCGGACGAGCCCTCGCAACCCTTTGCAGCTTTTACACCAAGCAGAAATAGTCACTGGTCCAACCGAAGTCTGATTCATTCCTCCTCCTATAATGCACAGGCTGATAGTATATACTGCAGGCTGTAGGAATAAGATGCATATGCTGGTCTTTCGACCCAAAGACGTTTGCACCGCTTGTCGTGCTCGGTGGCATGTCCGGAAATATCATCGTCTATTCTCCAGAAACGCGCTCCATCTTTTCGGTTCTTCGTGGACATGGCGGACGCATCACCTCTTTGAATTCTCACCCACGAAACCCACACATCATTGCGTCAACCTCTAGAGACAAGACAGCACGACTGTGGTGTCTAGATTTGCCAGCAGAGATGAAAATCTCGAGTACGGATCCGGAGGCCAATAGATTGGGACCAATGTTCGGTTCACCCTTGACCGGAGGTGAAAAGGAAGGCCTTGGTCCGGGAAGGTGTTTTGCTGTTACAATTGGGGGCCATTCAGATGGACATAATGCAACAGTTTTGCATGCGGTACGCTCTTCAAGTGAGATCGTTCATGAACTAATGGTTCGAAGAGCTTTCATCCTGAGGTCAATATTTTGGCAACCTCAGGTGTAAGCCTATCACCGAGACAATATTCATGACTAACATAATACCGCCATTTAGGTTGACCATTGCATCAAGATGTGGTCATTTGATTTACCTCCACCCCCAACGGCTCCAGAAGCCGTTCTAGTTAATCTCGTCCGGCCCATCTTTAGCACCAAATTCTTACATCATGCGATGGTATCCTGTATTCACTGGTATGTGCACATATTATCACGGTTAATTTGTGTCTTAGCCGACTATCAAATTAGGCTATCCCCCTCGTTGCTTGTTTCACAAAGTGCTCAATCACAAACGGCAGAACAAGAGCCATTCCCTGCAAAACTGGTTGTCTGGAAGTGGCTTGCATATCAAACATACAAAAATGTTGTCACAAGTGGATATGAATACGTCAAGGACTCATTGGTAAGTCTAACCGGCTCAGGGGTTTCTAGGCGAGGATTCTCAAATCTTTTCACAGAATGCCACTGATAGCCGTAAGAAGTAGCTGAAAACAATTTGTTTTAACTAACCTTGGGCCGGAGATTCATACAAGGTGTTGGCCGAGATTTCGTTAGCGTATGCAGCCCAAAGGCTTTCAATCTCACAGAAGCTCGTCATCTTGCCTTCTCGGTCGTATACACTAGTCCTTGATCCGTCGTGTTTCAATTCTCGGGCGCGACCGACTGACTCAGATAACTGTCTCGTAGAATCAGACTTGCACCACGATGATCCAGCTGCATGGACAGCAGCTCTCGATCGGAAGAAGCGCCAAATTTGGGAACATGCAGTTTCTGAAGGTCATGCACCATCCTCTGCCAGTGGGGTCGCGATAATACCATTGGAGGACGTAGAGGAGGATACTATTTTCAGCGCTGCTATGTCACATGGTATGCTGTTGCGAGTGGGGAATAAGGAAAGGCTGAGAGTGTGGCGGCTTAGGTTACCCACTTCGTCTAGCACGGAAAGCGGAGATCACTGATCAGAGTTTTTGGCTCTGCTCGTTGTCATTCCTTTCCGCTCTCGGCAACTCGACTATCTGATCGAAACCTTGGTATTGGGGCAAGTTCAACTCATACTTCTCTTGCATGCTCCTGGAAGTGTTTGGGTTAGTGACTGGTCTGTCGGTGGAGAAGAGCGGTAGATACCATGGGACGAACCGTCCACCGAGGAAATGTCTTCCCTTATAGCCTCTGACACCAGCTTTTGGTGCAGTCAAGCTTATCAATACATCAGGCATTAGAACCTCCTCTACCTTTTTTCCGTCAGTATTGGCAACCTCTCTCTGTACAGGCCCTTGTTCCACGTCCCAGCCAGAAGGTATATCAACGCTAACGACGGGTAATTTGCTCTTGGATATCAGTGTGAGAACCTCATCGAAAGGTGGGCGAACAGGGCCAGAGAATGAGAAACCGAATATCGCGTCGAGGATCAGATCTGTATCCTTGAGGCCGTCCTGTAGTTGTGAAACAGTTGTAAGGGATGGGATAGAGAGATTCTCTGTTTGCTTTTGCAGGCGCTACGATATATTGTAAGTAGGGCCGAAATAGTTATAGTCGAAATACGTTACTTGGTAAATCTCTTTCGAGCCCGCCTATAGCGGTGGGTTAAAGCACAAACTATACAATTTCTTCAGAGGATACCTTTGGCATAAACACAGTCGGCTTGTAGCCAAACATGCCTTCAGCGTTCAGTCCAAAGAATAAACCATCACTTATGACGTGAGACTCACTCAAGTGGCGAGCAGCAACGAGACCATCCCCGCCTTGGTTTCCTGGTCCACAGCATACTAGGACCTTCTCGTTTGAAGTCCCAGAGTTGTTCTTGGACAGAGGGTATACAGTGGCGACTGCCTGAGCACAAGCCAGACCTGCGAGTTCCATCAACTGATCAAGGCTGAATGCCCCAGCAGTACTCATAAGCTCCTCATCTATCTGTAAAAAACAATTGTTATTGAGAACGGAAGTGTTAGTAAAGGGGAGAGTAGGTCTGGAACAATGCTAGCCTGCTGAGCCAGACGGGCCGTCAAGTAGCGAATAGACATTTTATTTGTGTTCAAGACGTCGATACTGGTGGAAAGGTGACTAGAGTGGCTGGCAAAGTCGGGAGCCAAGTGGAGACTTTCTCCTCAACCACCCTTCCGACTTGCTCTCCTCCAGAAACTGTTTGGCATTTGTCTGACATTCAAGAATAAATCATCGCATATACTGGAATCGGATTCAGCTACTGGGAACATTGCACGTGAAAAGACCGGCATATGACAAGCTTGGAGGCTTGGGTACAGGTGCCTCCCTATGCGACTCCTGTAGCTCGAGATAATCAGGACTCGAGTATATCTCAAACATCATTGGCCGCTCCATCCTCTCCTAGGGCATCTAAGAGGTCAGACGACCAAGCCGTTGGCCGTGACAAAAGTGAACCACGCTCTTCTCTCGCAACAAACCTAACCAATGCTGTATTATCTGCTGCTTTGAATGTACCGGCACCGACCACACCGTCAAATCCAAGGAAAACGGAAGGCCGTTTACTCTCCACAAGGGACTCCCTCTCGATACCCATCACCACAGTCAATTTTAGACGATTTGTCTCAAAGAGCGGAGCAGTATTCTGGCTTCAAGACCGTGTGGAAGAGGTTATATTCTGGCGTCGCGGTTGGAAAGTCACTGCGGCATGGATGGCCGCTTATTCGTTTCTTTGTAAGTTAATTAAACTATACTCGAGGATATTCTTCTTAATACTGTATCTGCAGGCTATTACCCTCGCCTGATTCTAGTCCTTCCTCACATGTTAATCTTGTCCATCCTCTACGTCACATACAATGTTCGGTATCCAGTCGACGCGAACGAGGATGCAGCTCCAGCCCCTCCATGGAAACCAATGGAGTCTCGTGAAGGGTCCTCAGAGTGGTTTGCAAACTTACAGGCGATTCAGAATCTCATGGGATTTTAGTGCGTCATGTTTCACGAACCTGAAGCTCTCTTCTGATGTTATTTAGTGCTGATCTTTATGACAATGTGGTCCCGATATTACCACACTTGAGCCATGCAACTCCAACGTCTGCTCCGTTGCTTTCTTTCACTTTGGTCACCCTTTTACTTTCTCTGCCACTACTCCCGTTAATTCCCCTTCGTCCAACCTTTCTCATACTCGGCTTAACTCCGTTCGTTCTTACGCATCCCACAACGCAGCAACTGCTACCATTGATTTTGAGCGCGATGCGAAAGCTGCACGCCATATCGTTACAACGTATCATCGACAATGATAGGCTGGATGATGTTGCGTGGTCTGCTCCCCTGAAAGACGTCGAACTGTGGGAGAACGAGAGATGGGCCACTGGTGCTGGAACGAGTACGAACCCAGCAGATGCTGGATGGAGTAAAAGCAATCTCAAGCGTGGCGAAAGGAAAGGTTGGAGCAGGAGACGAGATGGTTGGAGCGATGCTGATGCCCTAAGTGGGAGCTTAGATGGCGATGTTCGGTCAGAACAATCTCTTCCTCACTTGTTTGCCTCACCTCTGACATTACACGGGCAGTAGCAATCTAACTTTTACGCTTGAACCAGGTTGGCATTTTGTTAATACCGAAGATTGGAGGTCCGACATTGCGGGATCCTGGGTACCACATATTGGTGCAGATCAGGGTGAGAAAATATGTGACGTATCCACGCATTTATTGAGATCTTGCATGCTAGATGGTTGGGTCTATACCAACGACGTCTGGAACGAACCCCACGCCGAGGCTCCAGAAGAATGGAAATGACGTGGCATGACCAGGCGACGACGATGGACACGCCGCATCTACTATATAGAGCCAAAGGTGTTTGTTTAATGCTGTATTTTATCCCGATCCTGCAGCATATGCATTACATTTATTTTTTCTGCGTAGCCGACGCGCGCAGATTGGTCACACCCTTCCTGTACACTGCCATTTCCCTATCTATGTTTTCCAGGATTGCGCGCACTTCATCTCGGAGCCCGCCCCCTCCAGGACCGAATCCGATTTGAACTTCGTTGTTGGCCCGAACTAGGGTGTCCTTCGCAAGCACCAATCGATGGTATCCCCTTGGAGGGAAGCTATTCCGTGCCTGATCTTCCTCTGATAGCGCAGGCTCGTCCACGCAGAGTAGCTTGCCAAACTCAGCGAGCGCCACGGCGCGGATTGGATGCCCCAATGGTAAGAGATCACATAACCCAGAGACAACCTGAGCGGAAACACGTATAATGTCATCAATTTTCCCGTCATGTGGCCTGAGCTCTGATATTAGCAGTGTTTGTTGCAGCCGCATCAGTGCCAATCTGGGGTGCGCTGACGGTGGCGAGAATGGTGTAATCAGAGAGAGGATATTGGTTGTGAGACGAAGTGCTTGCTCAGACTCTGAGAAGTAATGAGCTTGTGGCGTACTTGTAGGAAATTTGAATGCCACTTTACCTGTCCATTGAAGCTTTTCTGCTTTTTGAAGGCCTTCGGCGGCGACTCTTAATTTGTCCTTCACGTCGTCTGAAACGACGAGGGCGGCGCCACATTTGGTGCATACCGATGCTTTTCCTAGAAAGTTTACTGAGACGTCGTTCCCCACAGTACAGAATAAGAGACTTGCCACGGTCTTTTATTCTGACATAACCCTCTGAGCATTTGGGACAGTAGCAACTTGATCGTAAATCGACCTCTTCCGTGTTGGTACATACCGCACACTGGCAGGTAAAGTTGTAAGTTGCTTCCAAAGACTTTTGTCTTAGTTCCGTGGGCAAAGTTACATCGACGTAGGCAGCCAAGATCTTCAAATAGTCAGATGGCCACTCCAAGGCTCGTTGGATTACTCACCTCATCCTCTGGGTTTATGGGCAGTATTGCTATTACCTCAAGTGTTGGAGGTTTAGTCGCTGTTGCTCGAGGGAAAACAATCACAGCGTTTGGCTGGCAAGAGTGATTTATCAAGGCTGGCAGAGGTGAGATGGCGACTCCCAGAGAACTGAGATTTGAGGATGTCAGAGTGAAAGAGTTGGCAGCGAACTATACCCCTCATTATTAACATGCAATGTATAGCCGAGAAGATTACAAACGCACCTTTGACATGAGGTCGACCAAGTCGCGAGCTGAATCGATTCCAAAATCTCGCAACCCTTCTGGTGAGTTGACGTCGAGGTACATAACCAGGGATTGTGCAAAGTGCGTAAAGGACTCTTGTGTTTCCAATGACAAGACATCTCGGTCTTTCGTTTGTCAGCTTTAAGATAGTGAGGAATGCGCCAAGGCTAACGCACTTGATTGCATAGCATTTACTTCAAGCCACTTGAATACAGGTCAGAAACCAATCATATTACCGTCAAAAAAGTCAACACACCCAGTCAGATGTCGCCTTCATCAGCTTGCGCGACCACAGTAAACGTCCAATCGCCCGAATGCTATCTGCAGGTGGAGTTCCGTCTGGGGAAGCAGCTTTCCATCGCAAGATGGCTTTACACTCTTCCTTGTGTAGTTTCCAATCCTCTCGTTGGCAATCCTACGACGTAGGAATAAATGTCTGTTGGGGATGGAGTAGTGAGGTGCCTACGGTTGAGCAGTAAGAGACCGTCAAGCATTTTGTGCATCGGCGGACTTCTGCTTCTATTGTGCATCGTGAACAATGAGTATCAAGAAACCTGGCAGAAAGGACATGAATGTGCGGAGGGAGGCTCAATAGTTTTGAACCTGCAAATGAATCAGATCATATAGGTACCATGTATAACTTTCTTACCAGGCTTCATCGTAGTAGTAGCCCATAGGCCTCGTCCACGGCCGGATACCGACTTGATGATCAAACCCGACCCGTCTAGCTGGGAATACAGCTGATTTTGATCATTCCCCGTTTCTTTCTCAGACAATACAGAGGGTTGAGCAGTACCAGCTTGATTCAACCTGGCATCCCGCTTGCTTTTGAGCTCTTTGAAGGACATGGCTGAGGATCAAGGCCGCCATACTCTCTCGACCCAATCCCATCACTAAAGAATATTTTTGGAATGCAAATCGTGCATAAATTCTAGTACAATCCAATAATTATCGAGTTTAAAAAACGCATTTCAAACAAATCTAATACGTCACCCAACCAATCACAAAACTTCTCGTGACCTCGATCGACGCGTAAACGCTGGTCACGAAACTCTATTAGCATGTTACCCCTCATCAGAAGAAGGACCTGCTGGAGAGCTGCGGGTTTCAGTATCACCATCGTAGGCGCCTTGCATCTCTTCCCCATTCGCTATTCTGCACCAGTGGGATATCTGTTCTCAAATCACAAGGGAATTCAAAGACAGTTTACAATGTCCAGTATGCTCTCAATTTACCTCTGATCCTCGTTCTTACTCACCGTCTGATAGCCGCCGACAACAATCCCCGTTTGACACCACCCCAGCCTGCTATCAAATGGAACCACACCCCTGAACTGATCAAAACTAAAACCGATGAAGAGATTACTGCAAATCGTCAAGCTCTCGACTCCATAGCAAACCTTCCAAAGGCCGATTGCAACTTTCAATCCGTTTTCGAGGCGATCACAAAAGCAAACACGGTTTTATCGAAAGAAACGAGTCCATTGATCTTCTACACTCACGTCACCCCCAACGATGATCTACGCGCCGCGAGTATTGCAGCCGAAGAGACTCTTGACAAGTACAGCGTCGAAGCGGAAATGCGAGTGGACGTTTACCGTTCTGTTCTCAATGCCGAAGAAAATATCAAGGAAACAAACCCAAACTTGACTCCCGAACAACGGCGGCTGGTTGAAAAGACGGTGCTCGAAGGCAAGCGTGCCGGTTTAGGTCTTCCAGAGACCGAAAGGGGTAAATTGAAGACGGTGATTCAGTTGAGCTATCTGTAAAATTTCCTCTGACGATGCATTTAGCTCAAAGAAGAGCTCGCGAAAGCTTGTCAAGACTTTTCCGTAAGTGTAGCCATTTCTGAGAGAATATGTATACCCAATAACTTTTGGTAGAACAATTGCAATCAGGAAAAGGTATACCTCACTTCCTCGTCCGAGTCATTCTTTATTAATTCGGGCCAAGGGCTATATGGACTTTACGGTCGAGCAACTGAGAGGCGTGCCACAAAAAACCATCGACGGTTACAAGAAGGTGGAGGATGACAAAGTTCGGGTCACTTTCAAGACTCCAGATACTGTTCCTGTTGTAAGTCCAATCTCTTTATCAGGTGTGGCACCTTCTAAGCAGATCACAGATGAAATATGCCGAACTCCCTGAGACTCGCAAAGCTATGTTTGCAGGAAGTGAGGATCGTCTCAAAATCAACGTACCTGTCATGGACAAGGTTCTGGACCTTCGTCGACAGTGCACCGAGCTCTTGGGATATGATACTTGGGCGCAGTACGTGCTGGAGGACCGGATGATCAAAAGCCCCGAGAAGGCTGCAGAGTTCCTGGAAGACCTTAGAGAGAAGCTACATCCAGTCGGAGTCGCCGACCGCAAGGCCCTCCTAGAGCTCAAGAAATCGGAATGCGAAAGGCTCAATATTCCTTTTGACAACGAGCTCTATGTCTGGGATTGGAGGTATTACGACAGGCTCTACGCCGAAAAAACGGTCAACATGGATAACGAGTTCATCAAAGCCCATTTCCCCGCCAATGTCGTAATTCCCGCCGTACTCGACATCTATAAGCAGTTATTGAATGTTCGCATCGAGGAAGTTCCAAACGCTGTCGTATGGCATGAGGGTGAGAGTTTCCTTTCTCTAAATACACAATGGAATCTCATGTAACAATAGACGTCAAGCAATATGCTGCCTGGGATCTCGATGCTACGGATCAATCGGGATTCTTGGGATATTTGCATTTGGACCTTTTCCCGAGACAAAACAAATACGGACATGCGGCCGTCTGGGGTCTTATCAGCGGTTACGAGACTGATGATGGAGGTCGCAGCTACCCAGTGACCTGTATGGTGGCAAATCTGGCGAAACCCACAGATAACGACCCAGGATTGCTTTCACACGACGATGTTGTAACATTCTTCCATGAAATGGGTATGATACACACGCCTACCATCTCGCTTAACTCACGCGTATATTGCAACAGGACATGCTTGGCACGGTCTCCTTAGCCGAACGAAGTACGCCAGATTCCATGGAACCAGTGTTTCCCGGGACTTTGTCGAGGCGCCTAGTCAGATGCTAGAGAACTGGTGCTTTGAAAGGGTTGTTTTGGAAAAGATCTCAAGGCACCACGAGACCCAGCTACCACTCCCGGATGAGGCGATTGAATCTATCATCAAAAGGTTAGCAATGGCAGCTTACAGGTGGTCCGGTGCTCACTTGTCCCAGTCGTTATCTCGACGTTGGCCTATTCTATCTTCGCCAGGTTTACATCGGAATGTGAGTCCGTTATCGGAAAGGGGAAGTGTCCCTTTGCTCATCCTAACGTCAGGTTCGATCAAGCGTTGCACACGTCAAAAGAGAAGATCAATGCTACAGAGAAATGGAACGAGCTCCGGGAAACCATCAGTCTTGTCAAAGGGTTTGAAAAGGCCATGTGGAAACCGGGCTTTGGTTCTGTTGGGCATCTCGTCGGAGGATATGATGCACAATACTATGGCCCGTCTCTCCACTCCTTATGATCTCACATTTGACTGACTCGTTTACATAGGCTATGCATATTCCCTAGTCATTGCTTATGACATGTACGAGACTATTTTCAAAGCGGACCCTCTGAGTCCTGCTGCCGGTGCGTTGCATGTTCATTAATATGGACTCGATCTAACTCTTTCAAAGGCAAGCGCTATCGGGACTCCATACTCAAACCTGGCGGCAGCCGAGACGAGCTGGCCTCTGTCGAGGTATGTCAATAGCATTCAGCAGTCACTCCCCACTAACCCGAGATTCAGGAATTCCTGGGTCGTCCTTACAACGCCGAGGCTTTCCAAAAGGCACTGTTTAACTCTGATGCGAGCAGTGGATCCCACCTGTAGATAATCACATTTGAAGGGAGACCCAATGCATCTTACAAAAGTTTATGACTCAACCGAGTTTCTGAGAGTCTGTCATGCGTTGACCAATACAAGTAAATTGCTGGGCATATATATATGCTAGGGTAGGGTTTCCGATCTTTGCCGTTTAGGAGATGCGAGAAAGAAACGGACATTGATAGACAACCCAAGGATCGAGCTTTTGCGAACTGGTGTTCACTTTGTGGCCCAATTACCCACTCATAACGCGCCTTTTGATTTGAGAGCATTAACCAGATCATGAAGAGAATGAAGGGACCCATTACTTCAGCGGTCCCGCGGCCATCTGGTCTTTTGGAGCGGGGTTGACCTTATTTTCTACCTCTATCAGTGCACAAAATGCCTCCGTTTGTGGATTTGTATACCACGACGCTGCAGAGAGTTATCAGTGAGAGTACGTTGACAAGGTGCTTGATAGGCTCACGCTGTTGTCTTGGGTTGATATTCGTATTGGGCCCACTTGCAGTCATCACAAACTGTTGAATGGTCTCCACCTCAAGCTCTTCATTATCTTGGTTGGTGGGGTCGTTCGTCGTTGCTGCGCTGCGTTTGAGGTTAATGATCTTTTCTTTCACCCACTCTAGTTCCTTTTCTACCCATCGTTGAGCCATGTTAATCCGCGGTTGAATGTTTGTTTTCCGATCCGTTGAAAGCAGTGGATGCATGGCTTTGGAAATAGCTAGCCATTCAATGTCATAAGTCAGCTTTGGAGGCGAATGGTCTTGAGGCGAGGGAGTGTCAATAATCTGGTAATTGCGCGTCAAAAGCAACAGCGATAATTAAACTAAGTACCAACCTCTAGAAACTTCCGGCGGGGGACGCACTTATCTAATGCGAGAAACTTTGTGGTGCTTGGTAGGTGCTTCC